>JAPFFP010000080.1:24265194-24275678 GCA_026153255.1 Solanum medicagineum | reverse complement strand
AACAGACACAATAGGAAATCAAAGAAAATAAACAAAACAAACCACAAAACCAAAAACACCAACCACGCAAACAAATAAACCACCCCAAAAACAAAAAAAAAAAAAAAAAAAAAACATGGCAGAACAAGGAAAAAAAATGAAACACACAACACAACAACAAAAGAAAATCATACACCATCAACAAAAAAAAATCGAAGTTTGAGGTTTGTCTTCACGGCTCAAGTTCATGGATCCTATTATATTCTACTCTTAGTAATTATTCTCCACAAGAGATAACACTTACCTTTCTTGTCCAATTTAATATGATTGTAATACACTAAAGTTGTCAAATTCGTATGTCTTTGACCCATTAATATTTTTGACATTGCAATATGAATTATATTCGGATCTTTCATATCAACTTTTGTTTAGATATTTCATATTGTTAAATTTAGTGTAAAACTGTTAAATAGTTTATTTCACATTGAGTAAATTCATTGTCCAATTATGATGGTGTGTGATTTACGATTTAATAAACTGAAATGACAAAAATAATTAATGACATGGATTCTTTATATAAAATATTGCTTTCAGTTTGTGTGTTCTTTTATGATCATTACTAAATAAAGAAAAGAAAAGTTTTAGGTGTTCATGATTCCTAACATGTGGAATGCGCAAAGCTTATAAAACAATGTACTTGGGTGTTCTTACTAATATCATGCTCACCTTTTTTTAAAAAAGAACATAAAATGAAAATAAAAAATGAAAGTTTGTAACATTTTTACATCTCATTTGAGTAATAATTTTTTCTTAGAATACTAACTTAAGAATTTTATGTTGATCCATTTAATTAATATTGAATTATCAAATTATGCTTTTTGTGAGTCACAATGACTAATTCTAAAAAAAAAAAAAAAGAGCTAAAGGCTTTTGACTTTGTAAAACATAATAATAATAATAATAATAATAATAATAATAATAATAATAAAGCTTAATTAAGAAAAATCAAGGATGCGGTGACGCACCATGACTAAATGAGTTTAGTAATTTTTTCTTTCTTTAATTCAAATTAAAATTTGCTTCTAAAAATTGTTAAGGTGTAGAGAAGGCAATCATGCCTCTAACGTCTAGATGGAGAATGCGGCGATACATCTAAGTTGAGACTCATAAAATTCATAATTTTATATAAAAAGAACGAGTAAATTAAGGTTCATAGACACAATTTGTCCCAAAAATAATTTAAGACAAGTATAGATTGATAAAAGCAACCATGCTAGAACCACGGGACTCGAGGGGTGCCTAACACCTTCCCCTCGGTCAACAAAATTCCTTACCCAATCTTTGTATTCGTAGACCAACAATAAAAGAGTCAACTTGCTTTTGATTAGGGATCTAAATAAGGTGACTTAGAACAACAAAACTCAATTTCAAGTGACGACTCTGAATAAATAAAATATAATTCCTTTTCAAAATGTCACTTTAATTGGTAAAACTCTATTTTTTCAAAACTGCGCGGGGGGAAAAATAGGGGTGTGACAATATTCTTCCGAAAAAATATTATTTTTTAAAAAATAAAATTTAAAATATTTTTCTCACCTACTCTATTGCCTCCACCACCGTGTACCGCCCACCCACCCCCAACAATCTCCGCTCCTTTTATTTTCTGTTATCTCTTTTTAAAATATTTTTTAAAAGTTCAAACTTTAGCCCCTACTCCGCTCCTACCTAAAAAGAAATAGATTTTTTTAAAAATAAATAAATTTCTATCTCATTTGCATCTGATCATCCGCTCCTAATTTATTTTCATCTTTTTTATGTTTTTTTTTATAGATATGTGCACATATTTTTAGAAAAATAATTTTTTCTACTTGTTTATCGAGTATAACAGAAATAAAAAATTTATTTAAAAAATCTTGCGATAAATAAAAAATAATTTTTAAAAATAATATAAAAGCAGAGGATTAAGTGGGTAGTGTAGAATTATTTTTTCTAAAAATAATTAAAATAATATCAGGGAGATGAAATAAGAATTTTTTTAAAAAAATTACAATTTTTGTTTGAGGGCGGAGGAGGAGGTGGTACGGGATAGGAAGTGGTGGGATGGGGTAAGAAAAATATTTATATTTTATTTTATAATTTATTGAAATAATAATATTTTAATATTTAATTTTAATTAATACACTATAATTTATTTATGTTTTGCGAAGGTGGATGTTTTGTCCATGTAGAGTATAATGTGACATTTTTTAAAAATAAAAGCGAAAGTGTAGTACACACACCATGGTGAGAGTGGAAAGATAGAATTATGTTTTTCAAACTAAGAAGTGATAATTTAGGTGAGTTTCTCAAACTTTCAATACTTTAGGTGTGAAACTCAAAAAAAGGTATAGTTTAGATGTGTTTTGTATATTTATCTATTATATATATTTGATTTAATATTCATACTCAATGGTTGATATTAAATCATGATAACTTACTATAATTATGTTGCAAACTAAGAGAAAAGTTATATATTAATATATCATAATTTACTAATTTATTGATAAAAGCATATGTAAAATACATGTATCATACATTTATTAAGTTGATATATATGTCTAACATGGGGAAGGCTTTATCGTCTTTAATTTTTTTTATTTTTTAGTTCTACCGTACATGTTATAAGAATGGATATTATAAATATTATTTGATTAATATAATTAAATTAAATACACTCACATAATTTTTTTAATATTGTATGCGCAATGCACGAGTATTTATTGGTAATATGTTTATGTAAGTTTCCCAATACTCATAAATATCAATATCACAATTAAATCAATAGTCAATATGTTTTTCAATTCGCCAATTTGATACGATTTACTAATTTTTGTTGAACACCCTAGATGCCATTTCCAATCTATTCTCTGTTTTACTCTTCAAATATAGAAACTAGAGAGTATTTGAAGGCAACGAAGTCCAATTCATTTCTCTATTTTACTATCTAAAAAGAAATTTTTTTTCTATCCTCAATAATATATTATTATATTTCTATTTTATTTTTATTTTCATAATATAAATCCTTTCTTTTTATCACTATAGCCAAAAAGTGGATTGTTTAGATTATCATTAAAATTTTGTCCATTATCTACATAGGGAAAAATAACATATTTTTAAATTACATATTTAAAGTGATAAAAATTTAAATTTAAAAAAATTATTTATTCCGGATGAAAGTAGTATACGTTCAATAATATATTTTTAGATGTTATATGATGTTTGCAAATATTAAAGAGTTAATTAATGGTCTTATATAAGATAATTAATAGTAAAATAATTTTGAAATAAAGTAATGAATTTCTTTTTAAAAAAAATAAAGTAGAAAATTTATTAGTTCGGGATGAAAGTAGTATACTTGTCAATTATATATTTTTAGATGCTATATTACATTAAAAAAAATTTCTCTTATACAGTAGAAATAATCTTAAAATGTTTAAAAGTGAAAAAGAGAGTATAAATAACAGTATTCACTTGTCTATATTGGGAGAATAAAGGATGACTGATGAGGTTACTCTAAAAAAAATGGTGAATAAATAGAGAAACTTTGGCGTATTTTTATGAAATTTTTGTTTTTCATAGTACATTTTTTTTTTGGGAAAAGGGTAAAAAGAAAGCCCTTAAACTATGTAAAAGGAATAAAAATATCTTGATTTATACTTTAATCGACAAATGCTCTTACTATCAATACTTTGATCCAAAAATATTCTTATTGTTATTTATTGAGTCAAAAATATCCCTTTTCAAATAAATTTGTTATTTATTTTAGGGCAAAGGGTAAAAAATTGTCCTTATTATTGTCAAATGAGTCAAAAATGTTCTTTAAATAAATAAATATATATATTTTTTCTTTTTAAACATATTGTGTTTCTAATAAAAATATTATTTTTAAAGAATTCTTTTCTTATTTTTTTAAAAAAATCACATTAACTAATAAAAATGTAAAAAAATAACTTTTTAATTGATCCTACTTTATAAATTAAAAGAGAATATCGCACCCTGTAACAAATAAGATATGTCATAAGTATAAGCTAATAAACGCAACATTACTTTTTATTCAAATAACAATAAAAATAGTAATTATAATAAAGCAAAAAAATTAATTTTTAAATTTTTTTCTCGAATTGAAGTATAATAAATATTTGCTAATTAAATTTTTATTAGAAAAATAATATGTTCATAAATAAAATAAATAATAATTTATTTGAAAAAGACATTTTTGACCTATTAAATAACACTACAGATATTTTTGGACCAAAGTATTAAAAATAAAGACACTTCTGAACTAAAATATAAATTAAGAATATTTTTATTACTTTGATATAGTTTAAGTACATTTTTGATGCTTGCTACTTTTTTGTTTTGTTCAATCATGAATGTTATTGAGGTAAGGGGCAGAAAAGGCAAAATTTGTACAAATTGTCATGGGAAAAAATTGAACTCACCCAATTGAACTGTATTTTGTCTGCTACCAACCCTAACTCGTCTTAACTCACACTCTCATCTTTTGTTCAGGTACTTTTCTTTTTGAAAAGAAACACAATGCTCTTCTTTTTTAAAAACTCTAGATGGAGTTATTTAATGTTTTTTGTTTAGCTTGGGGGAGATACATGTTTGTTGTGGCCCACATTCTTGTAAAATTAATTAGGTTATTCCAGATAAATATTCTTTCTATTAATGTTTTTTGAGAGTTGTAATGATCTTATTCTTCTTTCTAGTTATGGCGTGTGCAGGTCCTGATGGATCTCAATTTGTTGTGAGTACTAGTGCCTCAATTATGTCGTTGCTTTCTCACTTTCAATGTTTGGGTATTCTTCCTGAATTTCTCTAGTATTTTGCTATACATGCGTCATATATTGTTGGTTGTGTGTGTGGATGCAGGCTAAATACTGAAGGGAAATATTTTTTTTTACCTCATATCACGAGGCTTATGATAGTTTTGATACCATGGGCTTGAAGAAGAACCTCCTGAGACATGGTCAGTTGGAAATCTTTTCTGCACAGTTTATTAACAAGTTTTGCCTTACGCATAGTTAAGGTAGTATTGTATTCATATTTAGCTCATCTTCTATCCCATAAGCTCTATCTAATATTCAACTATAACCTTGTAGGTTTTGAGAAACCCTCAGCAATCCAACAAAGGGGAATTCTACCTTTTTGCAAAGGTCTTCATGTAGGCTCAGTCTGGAACAGGAAAGACTGCTACTTTTTGTTCCGGAGTTTTGCAACAACTGGACTATCAATCGTTAGATTGTCAAGCTTTGGTCTTGGCACCTACTCGTGAGCTTGCACAGCAAATTGAGAAGGTCATGCGACACTATCTTGGCGTCAAAGTCCATGCCATTGTCAGTGAAGATCAAATGATCCTTTCAAGTGGCGTTCATGGGAACACCTGGACGTGTTTTTGACATGTTGAGAAGGTAGTCTCTCCGTCCTGATTACATTAAGATGTTTGTGTTGGACGAGGCCGATGAAATGCTCTCCAGAGGTTTTAAGGATCAGGTGACTAGAAGTGCCCTTTCTCCTCATATTCATATATATATATATATATCGTTTCTGTGAATGCGCAAGTACTTTGGTTTTGTGTAGGTATTCCTGTCTTTTATACGTATGTATCAACCTGTAATTTGTTAAAAGAAAATGCAAGTCTTAAGACGTAAAATCCTTAAGTTCAAATGGTATACAAATGATTCTATAATGAGAGCACCAACATGAGTTTGTAATTTGTATAATCATAGTGTAGTGGTGCTGATTATGCTTGGAAGTCAGTTTTTCTTTCATATCTGGGAAATATGTTTCTCTGTAGTGTGGTTTACTTGTGTTCCTGCAGAGGAAGGGTGTGGAAAGTTTAGCCATTAGCTAAATTGAAAAACTTTTAGGTAAGTTAAATTATACATCTTTGACATTGCTACAAACTTGTAGTAATTGATGATTTTGGTTTCCACAGTAACATAGTTCTAAAGTCCATACTCCTTTTTCCCAGAAATTGTGTGATCAGGCATATGCAAAACTGTAAATTATGTGTATGTTTGCGCTGATATCCAATGCATTTGTGAATGTGCTCTCCCTTTTTTCTGGGGTTTTATAATGTATACAATGGGATATGTGTGCTAGAGTTCTGGGTCCATAGTCATTGCTTCTGCTTATGTGGCATATTTTCTCTAAAATTTACAGTTTACCTGGGTCCATAGTCTTAGTAATGCTGAACTAGTGAGTAATACACATTAGATTGTCTACAATCTTGTTATTATTGTTAATTAAACTCTGTAATCCATCATTATATAAGTTGTTGGGCTTTTTCTTCATTTTTATTTTTATTTCATCTTCTTCACTCGCTGTGCCGCTAATCATGATTCCTGAATACATGAATATGATTGTTGCCTTCTTCATTACTCATCTTCAACCTGGAATCTTTCTATGAAAAATCTACTTCAAATATGCACCAAAATGCAAGATATGAATTCCTCATTAATATTCAGTTTTTTAGAAAATGGTAATCATGCTAAGCGTCAAATCTTTCTCCAATGGCTGCCAATAGAGTTTCTTCTTCAAGTCTTTCTCAAATTATCTTAAGCTTCAGTCTTTACCTAATTGTGGAACAACTCACAATGTGGAAAACAAGAGATTCAATGCGGCAGAAACAAAAGAATGAAATTAGCCGAGTTGAAAAAGAAATTCTGGATCGTACTCTGTGTATGAAGGAAAAGAATAGGGGAATGGAAGGACCTGCAATCGGATTTAATTTTTTTGTAAATAAAAAGAAAACTATTTACAAGTGGCGGCTTTTTACTTTCATAATAATCTTTTCAATTATTCTCACGCATTTGATACCATGAGAGTATATTAACAAGGAAGATAGAGTGCTTCACTGAAATTGTTTGATGGTATCAAAGAGGAAAAAATTATTTTATACCACCAGAATTTAGAGTTTAATGAATAAGATTGCGATAATTTTTTTTTTATTATATCTTTTTTTAAAGAAGCACAATTATATATGATATTAATAGGGTATCAATATAGTAACCGAGTATCACATAGGATTAAGCTCAGTCCTATATGATATCGTTGTGGTATCATATACCCATGAAGTTTTGGTTGTTTCTTATTTATTTCTTTTTTTTAAAAAAGAAGCTTATTCCTATATAGTACTAATAGTGTATCATTATACTAATAGAGTATCATATAGAGGATTAAACTCAATTCTATATGATATCATATATCGCAGAGTATGATGAAGTAGCGATGTTAACGTCATGTGCAACGTAACAAAAAACAAGTGGGTAAGCTAATAAATAGTTTGGGATCTGTCTATTTTTATAATAAATAATTTTATAATTAAGTGCATTTTGCATAATTTTTCTTTATTTTAAAAATATGCTATAAAATTCTAAGTATAACAATATTTGATATGTTATAAAATCTAATTAACTGAAAGGATTTTACTAGAAAATTAAACTGGAAATTAAAGAAGGAATGGAAGAGTATTCTGTATATTATCTCCGTGAATATCAGTGTCAAATACCAAAACCGTGTAAAATAAATATGTTCTCAAAGATGTTCAATCTTTCTTCCTTCTTTCATGGCTTTATATAGCCATACAAATACATTAAATATATGTAGTGGTCCCTATAATTTCCTTATTTCATGGCTTTACAAAGGCATTGGACAAGTTGGACAATTAAATTATTTCCAACATTAATGATCAAACTCAAAAGTCCTCTTCAGAGTTTAGAGAAAAAACTTTGGTAAATGTTTGTTTCCCCTTGGCTCAAGTGTATCTTTTTAAAGTAAAAGAAGAAAATAATTAAAATGTAGAATAACACGTAAAATGAAGAGTTAAGAATAACAAAATAAAATAATAATAGTAAGACTAATTTTATCACAAATTTAAATATCATCAAGATAATATTCTACCCTACTTATCTTCTACTCTAGTACACGGCCTCCAATATCAATTCGAATATTTTTAAATTTTCAAAGATTAGTTCAGATAATTTCACTTTTACTCATAATTTAAAATATTATATATATGTTCAGACACAACATCAATTTTTAATCACAATAGGCTACTTTTGGAAGTTTAGTGTCATAATCTTGTAAAAGCAAATCAACTACTCCTTCCTTCTAATAATATTTATCTATTATTAACTTTACATACTTCTTGAAAAGTTATATAAATAGAAAAATTATTTTATCATATCACCCATCTCGAAAAATATAATAAAACAATAACTATAATTAATGATAAAAATAAATTAAAAATTAAATATAAAATTATTTTTTTATTCTATAAATTAGATACATATATTTAACATTTATTTTTTAATATAAACGTAAATAACTTTTCAACTTAAATTGATATAATTTGTGTGCGTGTGTGTACTTGAGCAACGGCCGGTGCCGACCTTTTAGTACTCCAACTTTTGAACTGACATTTATGTTTTGACTTTCACCTGAATTTTCAATTATTATTGAAAAAAAATTCTAAACAAATCTGTTTCATTCCCTTTATTCGTCTCGTAAAAAATTGCTAAAATCAAAAAGTGAAAATTACAACTATGTATAAGAAAAAAAATATTTTTCAAAGTCTAATATTTTTGTTTGACTATCAGAAAATATTTTTAGAAAAAAATGAAAAGAGTTTTTCTTTACATGAATTGCCATTTCAGAAACATATTCGAAATTAGAACTAAACGTAAAACTCCAATTGAGTAAAAATAGCAAAAATTGGTAAAAAGGTAATGATTAATATATTAATCTATGATGAAACAATGAATGAATAATAATATATAAAAAGTGAGATCTGAGTACAGTGAATTTAAAGTATAATTATTATATACATTTAACATTTTAGCCATACGAATACCACGTGCTCAAACCGCAGTATTTTCCCAATTTGGAGCTGCCTTTATTGCACATTTACCATTTGCAATTGTAATGAAATCAGTCTCATCCTTTATTTTTACTTAAATGAAGAATTTTATATTATTATAAACTGTAAATACACATATTTATCAAGATATCCCATGAAGTGACAAATTAAATTAACGTCAATTTTATTTAATTTTTCTCCTTTTTTTTTTCATTGTTCATTGTTCATTGTTCATCACATGTGTCACATCAAATATTGAATTATTAGAAGCTAGGATGTAATTTAAGCAGTTGATATTGAATTTGAATAATAATAATTATTATTATTATTATCAAGAAGATAAGTTTATGAATTAGACAGTAGTCTGGCTGTCGTTATTTGCTAATGGCAGACACTTTACAACAAAAAAGTAATAAGCTCCTAATTTGTTTTCTTCTCATTTTCTTTGGCTTTAATTATTTCCCCTACATTCTCTTTTAGTCCTTTACACCATCATCATTTCAATTCAAACTAGAATATTGAATTATAATCCATATTGATAGGGTGAATAAATTATATTATAATTATATAAAATTCATGCATAATATTTGTAGTGTTCGTATATTTCACTATGTAATTTGATTCGCGCATAATTTTTATATAATTTTACATAATATTTATATAAATCATATAAATTGTACAAAATTTAAATTATAATTATCATTATAATTAAATATTTATTATAAATTATAATTAATTTAAATTATAATTATATTAACTAGTATATATACGTGTGTGTTTATACACTTAATTTTTCTTACTGTTTATGCCTCTAAACTGTCCTATAAGTCCTATTATTCCCAAGTCAGTCAACTTTTCATAAACAAGGGAAAGTACAAAAATGTCAAAGTCGTAAATAACAGAAGAATCCAGGGGTACTTACAAAGTAGGACATCGAAATTCGTGGACCCACGCGGGATGTCCCCTTCCTTCCCATGCTATGCGTTATGTTCCTCGAAAATAACAAATACCTTAACCAGTTTTACGTTAAACATAATCCCTACCATCTTTTTTCCTCCTCATTTTTGGCCCTTTCTGTATTCTTTTCCTCCCTTATCCCATCTCAAGGAAAAAAAATATTAGTTATTAAAATATATATTAATTGATTATGTTAGGAGGTGCGAGAGGCTGGATTTGGGGATACACGGAGGGGTAGAGGTAGACCGAAGAAATACTGGGGGAGGTAATTAGACAGGATTTGGTGGAACTTGAGCTCACTGAATGCATGACTTTAGACAGAAAGAAATGGAGGTCTCGGATTAGGGTAATAGGTTAATTGGTAGGTTTAGGGGGTACATGTCGTCCTTTCCTGTCGTGTAAGTGACCGTTAATATTATTATTATATTTGCGTAACGCTACTTTTTATTTCTTCGTTAGTAGCCTTCCCTTTCCTTTTCTCCTCACGTTTCTTTCTCTCGCCTTCTCTTGCTTCCTTTATTGTTTTTATTGTTTTTGTTTTTGTTGTTTTTATTGTTTTTATTTGTGGCATATCTAGTCGTTTTCTACTTATGGGTTTTGAGATGAGGGTTTCAGGAAACAGCCTCTCTACCTCTATGAG
>JAPFFP010000080.1:24247805-24265094 GCA_026153255.1 Solanum medicagineum | reverse complement strand
CCCTCCCCAGACCCCACTTGTGGGATTTTACTGGGTATGATGATGATGATGATGTTATTAAATTAAAATAATATTAATTTTTTGATATTATTTTATTAAAATAGAAGGATTGAAACAAGAGTTTTTTGAAAAAGTCTCTCTACGGGACAGAAGATTAATAAGCTAATAGGGATAGAATATTGTCTTGTCTTGTGATATAATAGGTTAGTAGAATTAATTGTATTTTCGTATATTGTGTAGTTATTATTTGTCATTTATTTTATTATATTTATCGTATTTTGAAATTATCAATTATTTTTTAATTTTAATCGTTAGTCTATGTCTAATATTTTTCTGCTTTTGGGCTGAGATATTTAAGTTGAGGGTCTTTCTGAAATGATCTCTCTAGCTCTGTGACGTAATGTTAAGTTGCGTAGACTCTTCACTTACTACACTTATGAATTCTCCAAAATACACTATTTTTGACGAATATGACATGCAGACTTTTAAAGAATTTTACTTTGCACAGAATTTACTCGTGAAACTTCATTGATATATTATTATTATTGTGTATTTATAATTAATTTTTATAAAGTATTCGTACTTGTTTGTAAAGTTTCAAAAAAAGTCTTAAGGAATGAATGGAATAGTAAAATTATCATGATTTCTTAATATATGCCTATAAAAAAATATCAAACGTTTGAGAGTACTAAATCTCTTTTCTAAAAAAGGTTATCTGGGGTGTCCATCTTGCTGCATGTTTCAGAACTTATTAATCTCAAAAATCTGATCTGTACTATTCAAATTTCATTTACTGTTATAATTAATGCTTCCAATTTCAAGGAAAAAAGAAAAAAATAGTACAAAATTTTAAGCTCAGATTTCATTTCTTTTTCCCTGCTCTATAGTGTCATGTCGGTGCTAATTCTTGAAATCTGAAAGTTTGAAAATTTCACTTTATTTTCTAAAATTTCTTTTTTGGTGTTAGAGAGGAGGAAAAAAGAGGATTATGGGGGAGACACATAATCATGAGCATAACCACCAGCCGCCACCACCACAGGCGGCGGCGCCACCAGCAATGCCACTTGGTTCTGCCAGAGGACCTCTGTTTCCTCCGGCAGAGCAACTTCTTCAGCTTCACTACTGCATACACTCAAATCCTTCTTGGCGTTAGTATTCTTTTTCATTTCTTTAATTTTTTTTAGCTATTTATAGTAAAATAAAATATATACCTTACTGAAAAGATAAAGATGAAAAATTGACACTTTCTTGTGTTAAAGTTTGTGTCTTTTTCAATCTTGGCTTGGGTGAATTTTATAATCTTAAACTATTTGCCATTGAAATTGATGTTTCTTTGCTGAACAAGAATCTAAAAGTTTGTGTTTTCACTTTCATGGTTGAAATTAGCTTTTCTTTTTGCTGAGCAAGAATGAAAATTTTGACACTCTTGTGAAGTTTGTGTTTTCAATATCATGTTTGGGGTGGATTTTAAAGCTAAAAGTAAGAATTTTGCTGAACAAGAATAGATAAAGATGAAAAATTGACACATAGTTTGAGTGAATTTTAAAATCTGAAAGTATTCCTACTGAATTACCTTTTTGCTAAGAATCAACTTGTTTAAAAGTTTAACCTTTTCATGCTCAGTTTCTTTCTTTAAAATATATATGTCTTGTTTTAGTTTTCTGACTGTTGGAGTTTGTGTGATAGTGTTATCTTTGAGAAGTACAACTTCTATCAGAAGTCATTTATGTATTGGTACAAATTCGATTCTAATTCTCTATACAGTCTAGTAAGATTAACCGTCAGAATAATGAATTGCTTAAAAGCTATGTCAGCCTTCCGGTGAGGAGAATGGATCAATTGGGGGTAGTAATGGAATGGGATTGATTAAAATACTCCAATAATGTTTCCCTAATATGAGCTAATCCTCAGACTTTGAGCCTAAGTTGACATCGCCTGCCCAGCTCCGATGCCGTTACTCAGTTCACTCCAGTGTTTTGGACGGCGAAAGGGGACAAGGGTCTGCCGAGTGCAAGGCGCTCGCCTTTTTGAAGTACGACATCAATTAATATAAAAAATTAAAGTATTTAATTGCATATATAAATAATCAAAATCTCAATTTTAATAACATGTTAGCAAATATTTCAATTCAAAAACTAAAAATAGATAGTAGATACTACTAGTCTAGAACTTGAATGAGAAAAAAACAAAACAGAAGTCAAAACAGTGAAAAAAATAATAGAAGTAGAAGTAACTTCGTAGTCTGAAGAAGAAGAAGAAGAAGAAGAAAAAGAAAAACACAGGAAGAAGAAATCTCAAGAAGAAAAAAAGAAGAAAAAAGAAATGCGTACTGGTTGGACCTTGGAGTCTCTAGAAAAGTTTGGTCGGTCGCAAGAGAAGTCTAGTCGGATCATTTGGTTAGAGTCAAAGTCTAAGTGTAAGAGTCCAAATTTAGAAAGAAAGCCCTAAAATTATCTTTTAACTTTTAAAACTCTAAATTGGTCCCTTTTTTAAAGAAAATACAAAAGGCGATGTCTTTGTCGCCATTGTCGCTATGGCGTTGCCTTTTGAAGATCGCCTCGCGATAAAACTAAAAGGTGATGTAGGGTCGCCCCACCTCGTCTCGCCTCATGCCATTGGCGACAAGGCGATTTCCTTTCACCACACTGGTTCAATCATTTTGTTCATCAATTATTAATGTGAGCTGGTGAAGAGTCCCTTTCATATGTGATAGTAGAATTGGGCCTACACTTTCTGATGCATATAATTGGTTGCAAATTTTTAATGTGGCGTGTTGATTAATATATGTATAAATATATTTAAAGCTATTCAGATGAGCCAAAGATTAGAGAGACGAAAGTGCCACTACCTTCCAAAAAGAAGAGAGGATCGCGGCACTTGCTCAAACAGTGTAGACCTTCTTAATGGGCGTAATCACTTCCAAGGGTAGTGGGGTTCAAGGATATTAAGGAGTTGTAGACGCAGGTTGGTGGAGTTAGTCTCTTGGCTTTAATGCCTCAAAAGTGGCAGTGCATTCACCAAGTCTAAGTGGATTACTGTGAGTAATTGAAAGGATAGGGAGCAGGAATTTGGCTGAACTCTAATTCATCACTTGTCAAAAGGAAAGTCTCTGCAGACGTTATCGACTTAAAATTCATTATAGCTTCTGAATTGTCCGAGACAATGTAATGATCCCTTCATTTGAGTCGGTTGATGCTTATGCTTTTATGATAATGGTCAGGTGAAGGAATCGGAATTATAGTTTGCATGGTGACTTTAGAAAGCTCCCTATTCCTCCAACGGTTAGAGTTGAGATTGCTCTGACCTTCGAGTAAAATGCCTTTATTTCTGATATTTAGTTAAAATATGTTCTCTTTTTCTCTTGGGGAAGCTGTCTATCATCGGAAGACTAAGAATCAAACTGTATGGAGAGTTGAGTGGTGTCAAGCTTCTTGTTTAAGATGCAGATGTATGAAATGTATTGGCTTTCCATAAATGTGAAATTTGCATTCATATGATAAATGGTTTCCCAACCAAAAGGAGTTGCCGTCTCTCCATGACCGAATTCTGATAACGACAAAAGATCCTTTTAACCATTGCTAGGTTGCCTCAACATCACCTGCTATTCAGCTAAAGGACAATCCTTGTATTTTACTGTCTCGAGGAATATACTTTTGATAGAACAAAGGTTTCCCTGTTGAGCAATAAGATCTGGTTTGCAGTTTCCTTGTTTATGCCGCCTATGGCCTTGTTCCTGTAAATTGGAATTTTCACTTTGTTACTAAATAAACAAATAAAGGAATTTCCAAAAACCGCCGTAACAATTTCATGATCTAACTTATCCTCCCAAAAAAATGATTTTACAGTTTGAAGTTTACACTATCTGTAAATGAGTTGCAGATTCTGAAATTATAGTATTGGTCTTTTTCTCTAATCAGTTGGATGATTCTACATTTTGCAGCGCAAACTGTTTTGCTGGCATTCCAACACTACATAGTTATGCTTGGTACTACAGTAATGATTGCCACCGTGCTGGTACCTCAGATGGGTGGGGGTCCGGTATATCTCTAGCATTTCCCTTGTTGAGTATTAGAGATACCTTGTCGATGTAATATTGACATCATGATATCTTTTATCTTTATGATTAGGGCGACAAAGCTCGAGTCATCCAGTCTTTGCTTTTCACTTCAGGAGTGAATACTCTTCTGCAAACGCTTTTTGGCACAAGACTTCCCACGGTGATGGGTCCGTCATTTGCCTACATTATATCAGCCCTGTCAGTCATTAACGATCTCTCTGACAGTAGTTTCAGGAGTGAGCATGAGGTAATAAAGTTTATTGTTTGTGTTATCTCTATTACTTGTATAGTGTATTTCCTATCATTTTTCTTTTATCACAACCCTTAGTAGGTCCATCCCTCTATCTCAGTGATTAGACATGGTTTAAGCATAATTCGAAGTTGTAGGAAACCAAATTTGTTTCGGATTTGATACTATTAGTTTATTCAATTCATATCTTAATAGGTTTTGTAGTTCGAATTATATAGGACTAGGTTTTCAGTTTTTTTCGCTAGTTATTTTCATAATGCAGAGAGTAGTGGAGAATGGTAGAGAATTTGTGGAAATGCATTGAGTTTATGAATAAATTATTTCCTTCAAATTAGTACTCGAGCTTATACGATCTTGATAGAGAATCAAATAGCTTGCACAGTTGGTGGACGGTTCTTGTAATTACATAGAGTGCACGAAGCTTACAGTTGAAGCATGCTACCGTGGAAGCAACAGAAAAGTTACTTTAATCTACTTTTCAGATTTAACATGCCTGCATATTGATTGAGCACCCTAGTTTAAGATTCTTGCTATAACTTCCTCTTTGTTTATCTCAAAGTTTGGTGCTTTGTTGTGAAGTATGTGGGAATGCTCATGACTGGATATACCTAATCTTGGGTTTGTGACGGTGCATAGAAATCTCAAAAGCCAAGGATGTTGCATAACTACTAATGATATTTCTGATGCATTACCCTTTTATTGTTGTTTGTAGAGATTCGAGCACACTATGAGAGCTATTCAAGGGTCGCTGATTGTGTCTTCCTTTATCAACATAATACTTGGATATGGCCAAGTCTGGGGAAATCTTACAAAGTAAGTTGTGTTTTCTGCTTCTGAATACTTATTACAATGACCATTAGTTTTTGTTTGGAACTTTGGAATTGTCTTTCTGTCTTTCCATTGCCTTCCCATTATGTTTCATCGTTCTATTACTTTTCCTGTTGGAGGAATGACATATAATCCTCCTTCTTGTCTGCAGGCTTTTCAGTCCCGTTGTCATTACACCACTTGTCTGTCTTGTAGGTCTTGGTTTGTTCGGTAGGGGCTTTCCTCAGGTATTATCCCAAACATCTAAAAGCTTTCATTACTCGAAGAGTTTCATAAACCTCATCCAGTTTTCTTTATGATCCTATCATTTGATCAGGTGGGTGATTGTATAGAGATTGGCCTACCCATGTTAATTCTACTTATCATTTCCCAACAGGTAACGTTAACTAGTTTTTCTGTTGTTTTTTCACTTAACTGGAAGATTGTAATGTTGGTCAAGTCATCTGCAGTACATGCAACGTCTTCATCCAGTTGCCCAATCCGTACTTGAAAGGTTTGCTTTGCTCCTCTGCATTGGGCTTATCTGGGCTTTCGCTGCTATTCTTACTGTTGCTGGTGCTTACAACCATGTGAAGGAGCAAACTAAGCTGAGCTGCCGAATTGACCGTTCATTCCTCTTGTCATCGGCTCCATGGTACTCAGCTACTGGATACAATAATGACAATGTCGTCAGCTTCTATATTCTTCTGACCTGTATGTTTGGCTGCATGTAGGATCAAAGTCCCTTACCCTTTCCAGTGGGGGACTCCCATATTCAGAGCTAGCCATGTCTTCGGAATGATGGGTGCTGCACTTGTCTCGTCAGCAGAGGTTCACTTTTCTTTTTAAATTTTTTTATTCCGATTCAAATTAAATTTGCTTTTAGAAACATGAGTCTTCGTATTTGGTTCCACAACAAATTATGGTTTGGAGATCTAGTAACACCTGTTATTTTCTGTGGACATGTGAGGATTCCACGAAGGTCAAGGGTTTAAGTGACCCTACTAAATGTCGGAGCATCGTTTGGTAGTAGTTTTATTAATACAGTGAGTGTCGAGCAGTTCTCATTGGGAAATACTCAAAATATAATAAAGTAAAGTTGAGAAATCATTCTGCATATCGTTCTTAGTTTAATTTGAGCGAGGAGAAGATCCATGAACTAAAGTATCCTACATAAACAGAAAAGATGGTAGTATAATGGAGATATAACCACTATAGTATACTAGAGAAACCCCCAGTGTTAAATGATCCCTTAAAATATTATAGATCCATACAGAGAATTTATGATATTGAGGGATTCATACAGTCAATCCTAGCGAGCTTGGGATTGAAGTGTAATTGCTGTTAGTTAAAAAGGTATTCAAATAAAGAAGTAAATGTGCAGTTAATTTAGTAACTGCGAGAAGTTAATTCACCCATAGTTTGAAGAATAGTTGGATTGTTTTGAAGATCTTACGGAGGGCTTGAGTTCTAACTGCACCACATGATTGGTTTCTGCTATAATCACTTGGTTGCCGTTTCCCTTTAGCTATTTAAGTCTTCTGTGTATGTTCTTCTTAATCTTGCACCGATCCGAATCCAAATTTTTAAAGGCATTCTTTTAAGCAGTTGCTGCTGTTATGATCTCTTCCAAATTTACCTCAAATATTTATTTGCAGTCAACAGCAACTTTCTATGCTGCATCAAGGCTTGCTGGGGCGACACCCCCTCCGGCGCATGTTGTGAGTAGAAGCATTGGCTTACAGGTGCTACATCCACCAAGTGATTCAGCAGTTGTCTTTTCATTTGAGAACAGTTTTTCTGCCAATTTGGCTCTCTGATTTACTTTTAGCATTCGTTCAATTGTGCTTTGGTTCTTGTCCATAAGAAAAAAACTTTCATTGTTGAGAGAATTGAATTTATCTGCTCGAAACAAACAAAAGAAAAGAGAAAAGTGCGGATTTTTATTCTACAGAACACCCTGATCTAGTTGTTGAGTTTGATTCAGATTTGAATTTTGTACAATCAAGTACTTAAAAAAAAAAAAACAAAGACTATGCTTAGCGAGGAGTCTCCTAAATTTGGAAAGAAAAAAACTAGTGGAACATTGAAAGAAGATTCAAGAATTCTCAAGCAACAGAAGGTAAAATTTGATATTAAAGTATATTTTACCTTAGACGTGACCGGCGAATGGGGAACCCGAAGGAACCTCAAACAAGCCTCATAGCATATCATTACACATCCTTGGTCGCGAAAACAATTAAAATGACAATAAGAGATAAGCATAAACAAAGGGGAATTGGGACTAAGGGTAAACTTCCATCTCATAAACATCAAGAAACAAGAGAGTCAAGGCTTATAAGCATAGATACATAACATGTCCAATAACACCTCTACTACATAGATAAGAGCGGGGGCCAAGAAAAGCAACCGGGCTCACCCTCATAGTCAATACATACATAAAAGAAAGATAGTCTTATAACATAGCATAAGAACATAAGCAACGTCTCTGGAATGGAAGACTCACCAACAAGCTTGAGTGAAACTGTACTAGCCACGTGGGTGGAGATGCTCATGCGAGGCTCCGGTTCCTACGCGATAACATCATATAGTCATAGAGTATGCGTTAGTATGTTTGCATGTACTAAATATGTGGGATACAATGCAACAAGAGATAGGCATCAAATCAAAATGCATAATTGTAAGCAATAGATAACATAATAATAATATGGCATGTATGATCAATGCTTAAGTAAATCATGTTTTGAAAATCATTAATCTTACATAAAACATAATATATATAAGTGTGGGAAGAAACCTCAACCGCCATAAAATAAACTAAGCGAGCTACAACTTGGAATCCTAATGTCAACCCTACACCCGAAGAAAGGGGGAAGTTACTTGCCAAGGTGAACCTCCTAATGACTAAGTGGATCTACTAAGCCTTATGTGAATTGGGTACTCGTCTCTAATTCTTGCACTTGGGTACTTGCCTCAAGCCTGGACTCGGGTACTCACCTCAAGCCCTCATATTTTGGGTACCCACCTGTTAGAGATTTGGGGACTCGCCTCTAATCTCTTCAACTATGGTGGCACGTAGTTCTAGGACTTGGGGACTCACCTCTAGTTCACTTGGTGCTAATCTAATCCCATGGAATATATAAGATAATCATACTTAATAACTTGCAATAAACATAGAGACATGGCACGAGTAACTCTTAACATCATTGACCTCAAATGGTGAGCCTAACTTCAATCAGAAGAATAGGTCATCGTCAACATTATCCTTTGCATTAACATTAACATCAAAGGCTCACAAGAGGTAAATTCTTAGAAAAAGGGGTTTAATCCGGCCCTATAATATCATCAACATTTTCATGATTTAATCATATCTTTAGAAAGCTCATAATCATCATAGAGTCACTTGAATCATAACTCTACCAATAGATCATCAAACTTTAAAAAAATCCTTAGATAGGCATTTTATCAAACATTTGGCGGTGTGTAATGCTAGCGTAAAATCATGCAATTTAAGAGTGAAATCATGCTAGAAAATTCAATGTAAAATCTTCAGTAGATACTTGGTAACACCCTCAAGCAATATACATCAAAACCCTTCATCAAATCTTTCAATAGGTCTTGGATTCATAGATCAAAACATGCTAAAACAGTCACAATTTCATAAACCCCCAGATAGTGTGTAGTGATTTCATAATAAATAGGACCCATGAGTAAATCACCTTTAAATCGTGCAAATTTAGGTAAAAGGAAGCTTGGGTATCATGGGTGAAAGGAACGCATGAAACAAACCCACATATCTTAGCTTTGGAGATGAACTTGATGAAGATTGGGGATGGAGACTTGAAATTTGATTGAGAGCCTTAGAATTCGGATGAGTTTGAGACTTGAATTTAGGAGAGAAATATAAAGCTAAGTGTTTGAGTGAGTATTGGAGAATGTCTTGTATGATATGAAGGCAAAATATGGCTAAGTATTTTCAAGTATGGAAAGTCTTGGGCCCAAGACCTAAAAGCCTTGGACCGAGATGATAAATCACAAGTAACAACATATATAGGTCCGCGTCTGGTCCACGACGCAGATGTATCGCGGAGGCAAAATTAACACATGTCCGCGACAGCGGCGCGTCGCAGCATCCTCGCGGATCGATTTTGGATAAGGAAAATTATGAAAATTGAAATGGCTAATCGTTTTGCTCTTAAATCAGGGTTAGATATATTTCCCACTCAATTTGACCCCATGAACAAGAATATGAAGTCGAATTTTCGATATCGTGCATGGGTTTTGAGATATGAGGAATTACAATTCCGGGGACTTTCGAGGCATATTTTCGGGCACTTTTTGAGGTCGTTACAATATCTACCCCTTGGGAACATTCATCCCCGAATGTCAAAGAAACGCAAAGAAGAGTAATCATAAAGAGATCAGCCCCAAAAAGAATGCAACAACACACTTAAAACTCCATTTTCAAAATCTCAATATAAGTGTAAAATCAGTATGAACCTTTTCAATATAAACATGAATGCATGCAAATGACTTAGGGGCTGGGACATATGACTTGGAGTTATAAAAAGGGCTTGACATGTTATCATAAGTTTGAATAGAATGAAAGAGATATGTGTATTCCTTTTCCATGCCCGCTCCCCGAGAGACACTTTCGACTTGACAAACCTCCCAAAGAGCCTTAACGAACACCACATCCTTATCAATCAACCTCTCCACCCATCCATCCAATATCTTCCTCGGACCCTTCTCTTAGGACAACTTATCCTTCACAGCATCTACAATCTCACGAGTTCTATAGCACTAGAGTCATCACCACATCCCTTCAACCTAGAAGCATGAAAAATCGAATAAACCATAACCATATTCCTAGGTGATTTCAATCCTTAAGCAAGCTTACCAACCTCCCTCTACATTCCACAAGGACTCACAATCCCAAACTCAATTATAAACCTTAAACCCACCTAGTCCACTTGGTACCATAAACCACCATCTCCTCCTTGGGAGACAGCCTCCACTTTACCATCTATTCACCCAAAACTTCTAACCTTAATAAGACGGAATTAAGCTCTTAGTTAACCTGGACCTCTCCAACCAAAGAAGATTTAGAACCATCAAGAATACTACACCACCATGCTCAACTTCCTCCAATCTAAACCCCAACCTAGCCAACCGATGGACTTCTCTAGTCACCTCTTTGCCACCACCATGAACATATGCTAGGCTGCTTAGAGCACAGACCACAATATTTGATTTATCGGGGAAAATAATGCACACTCATATCATAGTCCTTAAAGAGTGCTAACCATCTTCATGCTATCCTTCATTCACACTTATCATATTTAGGAAATCAACCTCTCATCCCCAAGACTTGCAACACTACCCCCAAATGATTCACAAACTCTAAATAAATCAATGCTCCACTATTAAAGACCTCCACAAACATACCAAGGTAGGGTTTTAAGACCCTATTCACGAAACCCATAAACATAGCCAGTGCATAAGCCAATCAAACAACTCTAACAATACTCAATGCTCACCCTTAGTCTGGAAAGACACTTAGGAATATCACCTACCATCATCCTCACTTAGAGATAAAATTCGAAACAAAGATTAAGCTTAGAGAAGTGACTATCCCATTGTAGTTTTCCAAACAAATCTACCATCCATAACCATCATATTACAACCTTATGGGTTCTACACTCATTGGAATTACGACATGCCAGTAGCCAAACCACCCCAAGCATGACATCAATTCTACCACATCAACTGCAACAAGTCACAAGGCAAGACCTAAGGCAAGATGACACGGAAAGACACCTATGAACATTCATAGCAACAATATATTTAACAAAGAGGTAGACACCAAAGGTTCACATAACATCTTGGGGCTCATAAGAAGCCCATTAGCAACCAAAAGGGAATAGTGGAACCCGGATCCATCAAAATCAAAACCTTTAACTTACCCGCAAAGTACCAAGTCAAGTCTACTAACCCCTAGAGGGGTATGGTTGAGAACGTTGATGACCGTCCTTATGATCTTTAGGGACCCACAGACAATGCCTCATCTTATGATCTATTCACCATATCAAAAACACGCACCCGAGCCAACTAAGCAATCTCTCGAGTGGTAACTTCCACACTTGTTGCATGTAGGAGGAGCTTGTCCACCAACACCTTCACCATGATACTTTGGGCTGACCACCCAATCCTTGGCAACCTTCTTACTGGGGACATCGTCAGACTCTTGATCTTGGAAGCTACCATCAAATTGAACCCTCTTGGATCCCTCTCTTCCCCTTTTCTAAGATTCTCCCCCTCAAGTTGTTCGGCATATGTCAAGAGGTGGGACAAGTCCATATCACTAATCAACATAGTGGACCAACACTCCTCATTTACCAAATCGGACATGCCCATCACAAACTTGTTCATTCTAGACCTTGGGTCGGCAACCAAGTGAGGAGCATATTTTAAGAGTTGGCTGAAATTGAGGGCATACTCCCTCACACTCAAAGATCCTTGATTCAAGTTTATAAACTCCACCAATTTAGCTTCCCTAAGCTCAAGAGAGAAGAACTAATTAAGAAAGGCCACCTTGAACTCCTCCCATAGAACCACATTGTCAACCCCCTTCTCTTCCTTCCATTGTGTGAAACATATTTATGCCACCCCCTTGAGTTGGTAAGCCGCCAACTCCGCCTTCTCTCCGACCTTACCCCTATAACAGATAGCACCTTGTATACTTCATCAATGAACTCTTGAAGGTCCTCATCCACCTTTGACCCATAGAATACCGGTGGGTTTATCCTCATGAGGTATCTCACCCGAGATGCAGGGGTAGGAGCATGAGGGGCTTAGGCCCCTTGATTGGCTTGATTGGCCACAACTTGGGCCAGCATAGTGAGAGCATCCCAAAACCCTCCATTGGTCAGTTGCCCCTTGGGTATGCGGGCTCGTCTTCCTCTTGCGTGGGGTATGATCTAGCATAGAAAAGAAGAATCATTAAGGGGGAAAAACCTACTTTGACTCTATAGCACGACTTAGAACATGAAGAAGGGAAACATTTCCTGAAATGCCTCATAGCCTCTTGCTCATAGTTGTGCTGCACAACACAACCATGAACAAGACTTTAATCGACGTGGTGTATTGGACTCCAAGGATCTAACAACCTAGTGCTCTGATACCATCTTTGTCACGACACAAGCCTAGGGCCTAGACGTGTGCGGTGAATAGGGAACTCGAAGGAACCCCGAACAAGCCTCATAGCATATCATTACATATCCTTGGTCACTGAAGCAATTAAAATGACAATACGAGATAAGCATAAACAAGGGAAATTGGGACTAAGTGTAAACTTCCATCTCAGAAGCATCAAGAAACAAGAGAGTCAAGGCGTATAGCATAGAAACATAACATGTCCGACAACACCTCTACTACATAGATAAGAGCAGGGGCTAAGAAAAGTAACGGGCTATGGTTCATATTCCGGATTGGGTTCATCCTTGTAGTAATCGAATGAATTGAGTTGTCAACATGAAAGAGTAAGAACTCAATGGGCTTCCCAGCATCTCGTAGGAAAAGAGTATGTAATGTAGATTTTTCATAAGGGTCTAAATAAGATAAAAGGAGTTTTCATAATTTCCTTTTTTTATCATAAATAATCGCTAACAAGAATTTGATTCATTTTACGAACTTGATGTCGATAAATCTGCGAATCTAGAAATTCATTTTGGCCAATTGAACCTTCTCTAACTCTTTCTTTTTAAGAATCAAAAAGCTTGTGCCAAAATAACATATGCCAAGAAAAACAAAAGTCCCTGGACACGTAATGGATCTTGAAGTACTATTTCTGCATCTCCCTAACCAAATCCGCCTACATTAGGATTACTTGTTAATGGTTGATCAAAAACCCTCATAGTCAACACATACAAAAAAGAAAGATAGTCTTAGAACATAGCATAAGATCATATGCAACGTCCCCGGAATGGAGGACTCACCAACAAGCTTGAGTGAAACTGTACAAGCTACGTAGGTGGAGATGCTCAAGTGGGGCTCTGGTTCCTACATGGTAACATCATGTAGGCATAGAGTATGCATTGGTACATTTAAATGTACTAAGTGTGTGAGATGCAATGCAACAAGAGATAGACATCATAATCAAGATGCATAATATAAGCAATAGATAGCATAATAATAATATGGCATGTATGATCAATGCTTCAGTAAATCATGCTTTGCAAAGCATTAATCTTACATAGAACATAATATATATAAGTGTGGGAAGAATCCTGAATCGACATAAAATAAGACGAAGCGAGCTACAACTTAGAATTTCGATGTTAACCCTACACCTAAAGAAAGGGGGTAGTTACTTGCCAAGGTGAGCCTCTTAATGACTAAGTGAATCCACTAAGCCTTATGTGAACCAAGTACTTGCCTCTAGTTCTTGGACTCGAGTACTCACCTCAAGCTCGGACTCGGGTACTCGCCTCAAGCCCTCATATTTAGGGTACTCGACTCTTAGAGATTTAGGGATTCGCCTCTAATCCCTTCACCTACAGCGCTACGTAGTTCTAGGACTTGGGGACTCGCCTCGAGTCAACTCGGTGCTAAGTCTAATCCCACAGAATATATAATATAATCATACTTTAATAACTTGAAATAAACATATAGACATGGAACGAGTAGCTCTTAACATTATTGACCTCAAATGGTGAGCCTAACTCAATCATAAGAATGGGTTATCGTCAACATTATCCTTTGCATTATCATTAACATCAAAGGCTCACAAGAGGTTTAGAAAAGGGGGCTTAATTCGGTCCTACAACATCATCAATATTTTCATGATTTAGACACATCTTTAGAAAGGTCATAATCATCATAGAGTCACTTGAATCATAACCCAACCAATAGATCATTAAAATTTAAAGAATCCTTAAAAAAGATATTTTATCAAACACTTGGCGGATGTGTAAAGCTAGTGTAAAACCATGCAATCTAAGAGTGAAATCATGCTAGAAAGTTCAATGTAAAACCTTTGACAGATAATTATTAACACTCTCAAGCAATATACATCAAAATCCATCAAAAGTCTTATGATAGATCTTGGATTCATAGCTCAAAACATGCTAAAGCAGTCATAATTTCATAAAACCCCAACATAGTGTACAGTGATTTTCATATTAAATAGGATCCATGAGTAAATAAATTTTAAATCATGCAATTTTAGGTAAAAGGAAGCTTGGGTATCATGGCTGAAAGGATCCCATGAAAGAAACCCACATACCTTAGCTTTGGAAATGAACTTGATGAAGATTGGGGATGGAGACATGAAGTTTAATTGAGACCCTTAGAATTCGGATGAGTTTGAGACTTGAATTTAGGAGAGAAATATAAGGCTAAGTATTTGAGTGAGTATTGGGGAATATCTTGTATGATATGAAGGTAAAATATGGCTAAGTATAGGCATTTTCACGTATAGAAAGGCTTGGGCCCAAGACCCAAAAGCCTTGGACCGAGATGAAAATCACTTGCAATAAAATACACAGGTCCGCATTTGCTTCGTGACATGGACCTTTCGTGGAGGCAAAATTAACATATGTTCCGCGACAGTTGCGCATCGCGGCACTGTCGCGGATCGATTTCTGGATAAGGAAAATTATGAAAATTGAAATTGCTAATTATTTGCTCTTAAATCGGGGTTAGATCCATTTCCCACTCAATTTGGCCCTTGAACAATAATATGAAGTTGGATTTTTTATATCGCACATGAATTTTGAGATATGAGGAAATTACAATTTCAGGCACTTCCGAGACACATTTTTGGGCACCTTTGGGGTCGTTACAGGAGTACAGCCTCAAGTTCATCCAACTATCCAGGTATGCTTTGAAGATGGTTCAGGACTGAGAGCCAGAATGAGGAAGTTTATATCTTGTTTGGGTAAGAATTTGAAGAAGGAGGGTAAGGTGACATTGTTGATCCCAAGCATGGACATCACTAGGCTTATGGTCTATACACAACAACTAGAGAAGGACAAAAAGAAGGATAGGGAGGAGAATCTGAGTAAGAAAGCCAATTCGACATGGCCTGAGCCTAACCAACCTACGCAGAGTCAGGGAGACAAGTCCTACTTCCAAAAGAGATCTCATAGTTATGCATTGACCTCAGCCAGTGCACTAGCTTTGAGTAATAGGCATGATCAGAAGTCCCAAGGTCAGCAGCTTTCCAAACCACAGGGTTAGTAATAATCTTAGGCTTATATGACCCTTGGTTCGAAAGGGAAACCACCTTGTGGAAGATGGCCGAATGCATTTGGGAGAGTGTATAGAGGGAGGGAATAGTTGCTATAACTATAGCCAAATGGGCCACTTCCGGAAGGAATGTCCAATGTGGGTACACCCAGTCTTCTATTACAACACCATCAACGAAAGGTAATCATAGAGGTACTACACCAGGGACAGGCGGGGGAACAAACCATGTATATGCATTGGGGAACTGACAAAAATAAGAGGTTGTACTAGTAGTTGTGATGGGTATGCTTTGAGTCTTCACTTTTGATTGTTATTCTTTGCTTTATCTAGGTGCGACTCTGTCTTTTGTGACGCCAGATGTGGTCAGTAGATTTGAAATTTTTCCCAAGTGTTTGCTTGAGCCTATTTATGTTTCTGCTCCCGTTGGTGAGTCTATTCTAGTCGAGAGAGTTTATGGAGATTGTGTAGTATCTATCCATCATAGGGATACACTTGTTGATTTGATAGAATTAGAGAAAATTGATTTTAATGTAATCCTTGGCACGGATTGGCTTCATGCCTGTTATGCCTCTATTGATTGTAGGATCCAAATTATTAAATTTTAGTTCCACTATGAACCGGTCCTAGAGTGGAAGAATGATTATATTTCACCTAAGTGTAAGTTCCTACCTTAGGGCTAGAAAGCTAATCTCTTAAGGTTGTATCTATCACCTCATGTGAGTGAAGACCAATGATGTTAAGCCTCCTACTCTCAAGTCAGTCCCAATTGTGAATGAGTTTCCTGAAGTTTTTCCGGAGGATTGGCTTAGAGTCCCTCCTGACAGGGAGATTGACTTCAGAATTGATGTTCTTCCTGTCACTTAACCTATCTCTATTAGTTGAAATAGTTGAAAAAGCAATTGAGGGAGCTAGAGAAGGGCTTTATCAGGACAAGTATTTCTCCTTGGGGTGCTACTATCCTATTTATGTGAAAGAAAGATGGATCCCTCAAACAGTGTATTGACTATCGCTAACTAAATAAGGTCAATATAAAGAATATATATCCTCTCCCAATGATATATGACTTGTTTGACCAACTTCAGGGTGCCACTGTTTTCTCTGAGATAGACTTGAGATCAGGCTACCAGCAGTTGAAAGTGAGAGAATGTGACACCCCAAAGATGGCTTTTTGAATCCAATATGGTCACTTTGAGTTTTTGGTGATGCCCTTTGGGTTGACAAATGCACATGCAACTCAGAAAGAACCTTGACATGTTTGTACGTGTTTTATCGATGATATTTTGACATATTCTAGAGATGAGGAGAAGCATATAAATCACCTCAGAATCACTTTACAGACCCTAAAGGATAATGAGTTATTTGCAAGATTTTTGAAGTGTAAATTTTGTCTCAAGTCTATAGCTTTTCTAGGCCATATAGTCTCAGCTAGTATTTGAGTAGACACTAAAATGATTGAAGTTGTTAAGAACTAGCTTAGACCAACCTCTCCGACTGACATAAGGAGATTTTAGGATTGGCAGGATACTACCGCAGATTTATTGAAGGATTTTCATGCTATCGTCACCATTGACTAGACTGACTCAGAAGAAGGTCAAGTCTCAATGCTCTAATGAATGTGAGAAGAGTTTCTAAGAGTTGAAAACAAGGCCGACTACTACACTAGTTTTGACCCTACTTGACAGAATAGAGGATTTCGTAATATTTTGTGATGCATCTAGAGTCAGATTGGGTTGTGTGTTAGTGCATAAGGGAAAAGTGATAGCCTATTCTTAAAGACAACTGAAGGTTCATGAGAGGAATTATTCGACTCGTGATCTTGAGTTGGAAGTTGTGGTTGTCACACCCCAAAGTCCCGTTAGGGCGGACTGGCACCCGTTGCTGATAAGGCTCGGGAGAACCAACCTATAACTATGCTCTTTCTATA
>JAPFFP010000080.1:24173505-24226257 GCA_026153255.1 Solanum medicagineum | reverse complement strand
CAGTGTGGCCCCAACGGCCTAGTCATATGCATTTTCTTTTGGCTTGTTATCACTGTCTATCTACTTTAAAGTATGTTGAAGGCGGAAATCCCTTATAACATGTATAGAAAGAGCATAGTTACAGGTTGGTTCTCCCGAGCCTCATCGGCAACGGGTGCCAATCTGCCCTATCGGGACTTGGGGCGTAACACCTATATGGGTCATAAGTCTAAATATGTCCCATAGAAAGGTCTCATAGAAGTGATAGCAGATTTTGAAGATTGAAGACTACGAAGCTCAAGTACCGGCCATAGAAGTTTGTATGACCCATAACCCCGATCGTAAAGACTACCGAATCCAATTTTCCTATTTTATTTTTGACTTGTATTTTTACTTATTATAAATAATTTTTTAGACAAAGAAGGAAAGAGAGACGCACGAGATACTTGAGAACAATTTTGTGACTTCATGCTTTGTGATTTTTACACCAAAAATATTACTTTGTAATTTCTAGTGAAGAATTTGTGATTTCTTACTCTTAACTTTATCATTGTAAATACTTAATTATGTCATTCTATATCATGATTCTTTCATCTACAATGATTATGTATAGCTAAATCCATACCTAGGGTTGTGAGAACCATGAAGAACTAACAAGGTAATATTGAATAATCTGTAATTCTTGAAAAGTGTGCATGCATGTATTAATTAATTCTCTTTGTTTTGATAATTTTTAATGATGGTCAATGTTAGAACTCACCTAGTTGTTACTGACTAGATCAAGGTAGTAATGAATGGGAAAAGAAAGTAATTAACAGGATTCTATCTGATTCCTCTCGTCTAATGAACAGAACTAGATCAAGGGGAGGTTGTACTGGAGAAATAGGTAAGGGTTATTAATGTCACACTGTGGGGATGGATCAAATAACGTAGTGAAATTTACCTTCACCTGAATCAAAGGGTTTGGTAAACATAACTTACCATTCTGAATGCTACACACTAGAAAAGATTATGATTATCTAATAATATCAAGTTAGAGAATCATGGGGAACAAATATTCTAGTTACTTCTCTCACTGGTTTCACAAGACTTGTTCTAATTTAGGTTTGCTTTTTCCAATTACAACCCCCCCTTCGAGAGAAGGATAGGTTATTCACTCGACTTTCTTGCAATTACTTTGAGTTTAACCATATTCCATGTGGATTAGACCCTAACCTTGATTAGGTTATATATCTTGACAATGACCGTTTAAATGAAAGGAGGTGTAGCTTGGATGGCATCAAGAATTTGGTGTTATTGTCGGGGAATATGGCTTAGACTGGTTTAATTTTAGTAATTCAAGAATTAGTCCTTATTTCCCTCATTTTACATTTTTGTTATTTTGTTTCGGCGTGCAGGTGTAGTATATGCACAAAATCGTAGTCAAGGTAGAACCTTGACTCTGTTTGACCCTAAGATCAAGAAGACACTAAGACGAATGGCCCAAAATAACGTGAACAACACTAGAAACAAGGCAGTGAATGCAACACTGAACTAGAACAATAATAATAATAACCCACCTCCACTTGAGGATGTTAATCCACCACGTAGGATCTTCAAGCTGCAGCTCACACATGGAATCAATATCGGCTTGATCCTGTGGTGATGGATGTCACTGGAGCTATTGTGTTACCTCCATTACCGGATGACACAAAGTTCGTTATTTCGAGTGGGTTACTTTTAATGCTGTAAAATTGTGGGTTGTTCGCGGGCCTACCATTCGATGAGTCGTATAACCATCTACGTAATGTTGTCTTCATCTTCAAGAGTATGATGGAAAGTCAAAATTTGTCCATGGATACTATTGGGCTTCGTGTCTTCCCATTGTCTCTAACAGACGATGCAACTCTACGGTTATCTGAGCTCCCATAGAGCTCAATCACTAGTTGGGCAGAAATGCAGAAGGTCTTTTTGGAAAGGTTCTTTTCGATGTCAAAAAAGCTGAAGTTGAAGGACTAGATCAACAACTTCGAGCAATTGCCTGGTGATTCGATCAATACTATGTGACAGAGGTTCACCAAGTGCCTGAGGAGTTTCCCTAACCAGAAGATGATGAATGATGCCTTGGTGGAAATCTTCTATCAAACCCTGGATGAAAATAGTCAAGTTGTTGCTGACACTATCATGGGAGACTTGCTTTTAGATCGTCCATTTCTAGTGATAGCTGAAATGTTGGAGAAAGTGGTCATGACAAATCATGCATAGGGACAAGAGACAAGCCAGCAACTAAGAGCTCACTCTCAGTCACTACTAGTTCAGCCGCAGGCAAAGATAAACCAGGATGTGATGCAAGAGTTTGCTTAGATTAGTACTAATGTGGAGTTGTTGATGAAGCAGAGCCAAGAACGTGTGAATACAGTAGCTCATCAGCCTTCACGAGCACCTATGTACGAGAAGCCTTACTACGAGGAGGACACTTACTTCGTCACTGATCAGATGGTGGGTTTCTGGACCAATGCCCAAGGATCCAATCAGGACTATTGGTGCCAAAGTCAAGGAAACCAAGGTCAAGACTTTAACAAGGATGGCGCTTTCAGAGACAACAATCGAGAAGGGAACCATGCAAAGAACAGGGGTAGGACGAGATGTTGCTTGAGGACACAGAGATGGTTACATAAATGGTCCATATATGCCATCATATAATCGAGACTTTGGTGATGGTAATTCTCGAATTGATGAGATGTTTGACCGATTGTTGAAGAAGGCAGACACTCAGGATGAGACTTTGAAAGGGATGAGAGCTGACATCTCTAGCATTAATCAGAAAATTGAGTCTCATTCTATTGCTATCAAGCAGCTGGAGCGACAGTTCGATCAGATATTGACTCAATCAAACAAGCAGCAGACAGGTACATTACCTAGCAACATACTTCAGAATCCCAAGAATGAGGGGCAGTGTATGGCAGTGATGATACATGGTGGCAAGCAAACCATTGACCCTTCGATGCTAGTTGATGATGATGTTCGTGAGGAGATGGTTGAGAGCAAAGATGTAGAGACTGAAGATGCTCGTGCCAAGGATGTGGTGAGTGATGCAACAATGACGCCACAAAAGTTGAAACTCATTCCTAGACCTCCCCCTTATTTCCCTTAGAGACTTAAAAAGAAGGAGGAGGAAGGTAAATTCCAGCATTTCATCTTTATGCTAAAGCAACTCTGTATTAATATCCCTCTCATTGAGGCATTGGAGAAGATGCCCGGGTATGCAAAGTTCATGAAGGACTTGTCACAAAGAAGTGGATTGTTTGCAAAGATCTCTCTCAAGAGCTTCAACACTGTAGTGCATTTGCAACAAGGTCCTTAGTGCAGAAGCAAGAAGATCCCAAAGCATTCACCATACCCTACACCATTGGAGATATTGAATTCACAAAGGCATTACGTGATCTAGGCACTAGCATCGATCTAATGCCTCTTGCGGTGTGCAAGAAGCTACACTTAGGAGCCCCTACTCCTACAAACATGAGGTTGTTGATGGATGATAGGACGTTGAAGAAGCCTTTGGGGATATCACATGATGCCCTTGTCAAAGTAGAAACATTCATACTTTTCACAGACTTTGTGATCCTTAATTGTGAAGTCGACTTCGAAGTCTCAATCATCTTGGGAAGGCCCTTCCTAGCCACTAGGCAAGCACTTGTGGATATGTACTCAGGCCAACTCAAGATTCAGTTAAATGATGAATAAGTCGTCATCAATATCTGTCAGTCGATGAAGAGGCCCGCTGATCTAAAGATGGAAGTTTAGGTACTTGGTGAAGTATGAGTAACCAAGTTTTCCAAGTCATGTTGCGACAATAAATTAGGCACTACTTGGAAGGCAACCCAAGAAATTTGATGTAATAGTAGAATTTTTGTTTTGTGTTTAGATATTTGGACTTGTAGGTAGCTTAATTTTAGTGTTTTGGTTGTAAATTTGGATTTTGGATTGGTGGCATATAGAGTAACATTGTACTCTATGAAGGATATACAGGTTCAAGGCCAAGTCATCCATCTTGGGTTGAAAAAAAGAAGCAACAAGAAGTGGTTCTATGACCGATTCTACAAGTTGTGGTTCATATTATAGACTTATACACCGACTCATAGAACACTTCCGGTGAGCAAAATTATTGCATCTCTAGTCCACGAGCCAACTTTATGGCTCTTAGATAAAACTTTGAGTCGTGAATAGGGCTTGTGGATCCTAGGTAAGATTCTAAAAAACTTTCTAAGTGATGGGGGCTCATACGACCTAGTCTACGAGCCGTATGTCTATTTAAAGCCCGTATACAAGTTCGTGAGGCCAATATCTCAAACTAGGGTTTTGGCACACCACGGAACCATGTTCTACAAATCGTAGAATTTTCTACAGTCTATAGTTGGGGTTTCGTAGGGCCTGAGCTCAATTATTACTCGACCTGGTCAACAATCCTAAAAATACCCAAACCCTTCTTCTTCACCCGCGACTCTGGCCACCAAGGGTCCCACCACTTTCGGCTTCCTCCTTTAATTTCTTGACTTGTTGATCAAATTTTGGTACATTTTTTAATTTGATTCTTTTATTTCACTAGAAATTAGGTCATTGAGTTGGAATGTTGATGGGAATGGTATTCTAAGGTTTTATTCCTAGTAATGTGTGTGGCCAATTAGTCGGAAGTCATGTTTTGTTGAAACTAGTTGTGTATTTTCCTGTGATTTGAACGATGTAATGCCAGAAAATCATGTCGAATGTGCTTAATAAGATTGGTCATGACGTGTTTGAATGTCATAATCACGTAGTCACATGTCGTTGAAAGTAAATAGAAATAATTATTGAAAAAGGCATATGATTACGTGTGTATGAATAGTGGCATGACTTTTAATTATCAAGCGATGGTCGAAATGTGTTTTGAATGTGCCAAATTGAAGTTTTATGGGGTATTTCATAATTGTTGCATGTAGGGTATTGGTGAACTTGTTTGGGAAAGTTTAAATGTGTGAAATTGTTGCTTCGGTACTGAATATAGTTGTTTTGGCCTATTGATGATCTCGTCTTGGGACCCGTTTGATGGACTTAGAAAACCCAGGTTGTGGTGTTTTTCACACCACGAGGGTCTTTTACGGCCCGTGGATCAATGCACGAGCCATAGTTTCCCCTCATGAGTAAAACCAGTAGCTTGGGGATTTCTGAGATTCCATCAGAGGAAACCTTCTAAGGGTCATAGTTTAGTTATTGGCTCTAGACGGGTTTCATAGGGTGATACCTGCAAACTGTTAAGCCTGAACTATATCTACGACTCAGTCTACAACCCATAGAATATTCTACGAGTTGTACCTAGTCTCATAGGTGCAGTTCCAGTAATTGACTTTACTGTACCCTACCACCTATAAAGGCCTTCTATGGCCCATAAATGAGCTTTCTTAGGTTCTTCTGTCACCTTTTTTGATATCTTCTTGCTTTTCATTCCTATAATTGAAAGGTTAATCGATGTGTTAAATGTGTGCATTTCAGGTACCATGGACCCAAAACCCAGGAAGAGTGAGATATAGGCCATGCAGGGGCGTATGAGAGATGAGCCCTCGGATGCCCAGTAGGTCCGTCAAGGACCTCAGTGTCCAGCTAGATGTAGGCATCGGGTGGCTGCCAGATAGCCAGGGAAGCCTCAAACTCAGGCCATCGTAATTCGCCCTCCCCATTCTGATGAGGGAGGTGGTAGAGGTAGCAGCTCTATACAGATGACTTCCTCTAGAGAGGGATCCGAGTCCGGATTTTGAGAGGAGTCTGAGTCTGAGTCTTCTTTAGTACCCCGAGCACCACCCTCACCTCCAAATGCATTATCTAATCAGTAGTGCATGCAGGGCATACAGATATACCGAGATGACATCCAGCCGAAAGAGCAGGACCGACAGGCCCATAGTATATTCTAGGAGCCTCGAATTATCACTTCAAGGCTAGAAAATGTCTCCGAACTCTAGGACATCATTCCCAGATACAGATTACAGTGGCTGGGAGCACCGTCGGGGAAATACTCCCCACCGATGGTTAGAGAGTTATTTGCATCATACGCTGCCACTATTCTAGAGTCGACCCCTGAGGGAAAACACTCCTAACTCAGCCCTGTGACACACACAAGGGTGAGGGTAGTTCAGGTCAACATATCAGAGGCTAGACATCCACTGTATGTTTTTTGGTCCCAAGTACTAGGCCCCCAGGACCACAGCTGAATTCGACCATAGACTGGGCAAACTCAGGGCAAGGTTTTGATGAGAGATCTAGCCTGTAAGGCTGCGTTGATGAGATGGATCGTGAATCATATTGCTGAGCAGAGCCAGGACCCTGAGTGGGTATCTACATCATCGGCGTCAATAGTGAAGGCTTCCCTCAACTTAATCAACAAATTTTAGTGGGTTGTGGTTAGAACGCGGATCCAGCCGACACATGTAGATAACAAGTTGACACCAGATCGCTCTGTATTGGTTGCCAACATCTTAGCTTCTATGACATTAATTGGGCCTGGCTGATAGTGGATCAGATTCATGAGGCAGCCCTAAAGAGGTCCACCTCTATCTCCTTCCCATGCTTGATATATCGTCTCTGTATAGCGGCGGGGGTAGAGATTCTTCACCACTTGGACACATTAATCGAGGTTCAGAGGATAGTGGGTACCAGACTGCTAAAGGCTGATGAGAATTTAAGAGCCCTCCAACGAGCACCATGCCCTTCAGTCCATATGCTAGAGATATTCACCGCAGTACTACCTTTTGCGCCTCTATCTTCTTCCACCACTGCTACTCCCACTGTCGAGGGGTCCCCACAGATCAAGACTAGTAGAGAGAGGGGGTCCACTACTACCACTATTACACTGGAGGTTATGCTCGCACAGTCTCTACCCATTAGCATGGTATACGTGTCAGCAACATTCATTCAAGCCCTGGCAGGCGGGAATGCCTGAGTCCCAGTTGACTCAGTTGCTACAGCAGATTCAGCCTTAGGTTTACTAGGCCATCACAGAGGCTGAGGCACGTATGCAGATGCACTGTATGGCTGCCATTCAGGAGAGACTTGGACCAGTTCGTAGCCGCATTGATGTGTTTGAGCAGCGAGTAGAGCAAAGCCTCAGTTCAGCCAGCCTATGGACTTAACAGTCTTTCGGAAGGAGATCCATGATGATGTTCATACTCCAATAAGAAAGCGACCGCTGTCAGCAATTAACCTAACCGAAGGTTAAGGTCGAATTCACAGGGAATACAAGGCTTGACTACAAGACTTCACTATTAATCATTTCAAGCATTGATAACTAAAATCTCTAAATGGGGGGGGGGAGGGGAGAGGAGGGTTTTTGATTTAAAAACTAAGTAAAATAAACACTATACTACGATGCGGAAAAACACTTAATTTTAGGGACAAGTTGGGAATTGTGTTTCCCATGGTACATTAACTCGATTACCCTAGATAACATAACTACAATTAGAGATTCGCATGTAGGATGCAACTTAAGTTCTTCCAGCCCTTTTGTGAAGGTGAAGGTCGAATTTCAGTATGGTACTTGGTCGGCTACAATGGAGTGCCAACTAATCGTTACCTATTGTCCCAGTCAACCTCCCCTTGGTCAGGTTTGGTTGATTAGATGAGAACACATCAATCGAATCCTGTCATCTATTTCCCTTTTCCTATTAGTCACTACCTTGGTCGGGATCGTAATAGTAGGCGGGGTTTGGTGTTGACCACCACCAAACAACAATGAATATGAAGAGAAATAGATAATACATTCAATCACAGAGATGCAATAAATCTAATTCATCTCAAGTCAACTACCCATGGTTCCCACAACCCCAAGTTGTGGGTACTTAGCTACTCCTGGCTAAGGCAAAACCAACAAAAATGCAAATACAAGACATAGTTGAGAGTTTTACCACAATAAATGAAGAATGTAGACACCATAAGTTGCAAACCCAAAAGCTTGATAGATTGACAAAGTGTACAAGGCAAGATTTGCAACTCCAAACTGGGTTTTCCAAATGAAAATGATAAACTAATACCAAACCCTAAAATATTCTTGAGAGAATATTCAAAGGCAAGTTCTAAGCCTACATGTCTCCTTCCTTAAATAAAACCCTAACTTAATGTATTTATAGTGCTTACAAATAAACCCTAAAACTTCTACAGAAAAGACAGTTGGCAGCTGGTATGCCTCGCAGGTACGGCTCGTAGAGTGGCCTACGAGTCGTCATCAGGGTCTCGTATCATGATCTTGGCATCTTGAACTCAGCAAATACAACCCACTGGTACGAGTCTTTGCTTGGGTTACGACTCGTATGCTCCTCTCGTAGTCTAGGCTTTCAGTTTTTTGGTCCAACATTTTAACTCTCTGATTCCTTCTACGAGTCCACCCATACGAGTTGTAGTGAGTCTTACGACTTGTAGGATGGCGTCGTAGGTGTGACCTCCTCTTAGCAGATTTCTAATTTTTGATCTCTGTTTCTTGCTACGATATACCCTATGACTCGTAGCTTGGACTATGACTCGTAGGTAAGCTCATATGTCCTATAATTCAGCAAAATCTGCAATGTTTCTTCAAAATCATGTCAATCTAACTTTTCTGCAAGAACAACACAAAACACACATAAAAACCATAAAAATTTACATTAAGAACTCACAAAATCCCTTGTTTTAGGCATCAAATAATATATATTTTGACAGCACATCAACACCCTCAACTTAGAATTGTTGCTTGTCCTCAAGCGACGACTCAATCTACGCAGACAAAGAGAAATACATAGCAGCTATACTAATGGCATATACATCAACTCCTCTGATTCAGGTACCCCACTGCCATTTTCAAAACAGGATTGCAAAGTTATTCAGCAAAACAAGAACATAATGATATACCTGGCAATCCAACTATGACAAGCTAAGGAGCATCAACCGTCCACAATCACTGGTATAATCATATGCTATTCAAGTAGTGCAAATGCTCTCACTGGAAAGAAGTCCCTCATGCTCACCCAAAAAGCATTTAGAATTCAGGGACTGAGGAAGCATTCTCACTCTCACAATTGAAATTCATGCACAATGACTAACACCATAGGCTTGCCCCTATACTCATCTTCCAGTTTGGTGACACAGTGGATTTAGATCACTTTAGGACGTAGGGGCTTGTAACATAAGTTCAAGGGCTTTGGTATGGCATTTTGGGCAAGTATTGACTAAAAGCTATCCTTGAACCATGTTTACCAACACTTTTTGCTTTCATAACCCAACCCTTTTCAGTAAATCCACCCTTATTCTCTTGATTCAAACTTTTCTAGAGTGCTTTCTTTCTATTTTCAGTTGTGCCTTATTTCTGAACTCAATTATTGCTATTTTTCTCAACTCGAGGCACTTTTCTTTTCTTTTTCTTCACTAGACTCATTATTTTTCATTTCTTTCTTTATTTCCCGACTAACCACCTCATTGTTATTACTTTACCACAATAAGGGCCACCCTCAACTTAGGCTTTTAGCCTGAGGTGAAGTACACAATATCCACTCCTCAAACCAGGGCCATAATTTGTAGCCACCCTAAACTTAGGCTTTTAGCCTCAATTAAGGTTCACATGTTCAAGGATAGACCAGGGCCAATATCAAGGTATTTCATCAAATAAGGTTGAGTTAGCAAGGTGTTAAGAAAGAATGAGTACATGAGAAGCTCAAATATTTGGAACAAGGGATTCACTAGTTCAATTGGTAGGTCATTTAGGCAAAAGTGAGCTCACTAACAGAATAAAGGCCTAAGATCCCTTCCAAATCAACCAAATCAACCAAATCACCAAACCAATTTTAGAGTACTAAGGCAAGTTCTGAGTTCATACATGATACATGAATGAGTCAAAATAAGCTCACAACACACATGTCATTGCACACACAATCAAGTATAGACTCATAGGTCATGCTTCTAGCCTCAACATACCTTCACAATATTAGAACAAACATTGCCAGATACTCAAAATGCATGAATGCATCAACACCCACAATCTCAAAATTTTTTAGGGTACCTAATTGTTCATCAAAATTTAAAGAACATTTAAAGCTATGCATATGCCAACAGACAACATCACTATGTATTTACAAACTATCTACACTACTTAAACATTGCCGATTCAACAGAAAATTAAACCACAAGGAAAAAGGAGCACGATAAGAAAATCTTGAGATCAAAATTAAGGGAGGTTATGGACTCGAGGTTACTCAGACTTCACCTTAATCCATAACTTCCCACACCCCACCAAAATAAGATACTTTGTCCTCAAAGTAAAAATAAATAGAAAAGGTATAATGGGCATACCGTGGGGTTGCCTCCCAGGAAGTGCCTGACTTATTGTTGCAGCACGACAGGAAGTTTGTGTGTTCATGCTTATTCAAGATCCTAATCTTCCACTATCTTGATTTCATCCATGTCACCCATGTACCGTTTGACCTTCTGACCATTGACTTTGAAAGTCTTATCATCCCTAATTTCTAACTCAATGGCTCTATGACTAAAGATACGCACTACTCTGAAGGGTCCCATCCACTTAGATCTAAGTTTTCCATGAAACCACCTCAACCTAGAGTTGTAGAGCAGTACCATGTCTCCGGGAGCAAATTGGCGATCTTTAATTCTGTGATCATTCTGAACTTTCATTAGTTACTCGTACAAGGTAAAGCTCTCATATGCATGTAGTCTAAACTCATCAAGCTCATTACTTACATTAACCTAGATGTTGCAGCTTCATGCCAATCTAAATTCAGCTTCTTCAATGCCCATAGTGCCTTGTGCTCAAGTTCGGCCGGCAGATGACAAGCCTTCCCGAACACCGGAGACATTCCAATGGGAGTTTTAAAAGTTGTACGATGGCCCATGAAGCATCATCCAACTTTCTTGACCAATTAATGCGATTCACGTTCACCGTCTTGGATCAAATTTGTTTTATTTCCCTATTTGATACTTCCACTTAGCCACTGATTTGGGAATGATACAGGGTTGCAACTCGGTGCGTCACACCATATCTTTCAAGGAGAGTCTTGAACAATCGGTTGCAAAAATGAGAACCTCCATCACTGACAATTGCCTGAGGCGTACCAAACCTGGAAAAAATGTTTCTTCGGAGAAACCCGGTAACACTCTCACCCTCATTGTTCGGTAGAGCTATGGCCTCTAACAACTTAGAGACATAATCAACTGCAACCAAAATGTACTTATTACCATGAGAGCTGACAAAGGGTCCTATAAATTCAATGCCCCAAACATCGAATAGTTCTATGCCCAAGATAGGATTTAAAGGAAGTTCGTGCCTTCGCAAAACTCCACCCTCTCCCTGACATCTATCACAAGACTTAACATAATCATGGGCATCTTGATGTATGGATAGCTAATAGTAGCCACACTGCAACACTTTGTAAGCAGTTCGAGTGCCACTGTAATGGCCACCCACCAACGAAGGTGGCATACCTCAAAAATATTCATCATTTCCACTTTTGGAACACATCTATGGATGATCCCATCCATGCAAACATGAAATAAATATGGCTCATCCCAGAAGAACTTCTTTACATCATGCATAAACTTGACATTGATGGGTGTTCAAATCAGGAGGCACTATATCACTCACCAAGTAGTTAGCATAGTCTGCAAACCAAGTTATAAGATCATATGAGGCCGCCAAAACTCTCTCATCGGGGAATGAGTAATTTATATCAATTCCATCATCAAACTTCCCCATACCTTCATCTTCTAATCTAGAAATGTGATCGGCTACCTGATTTTATGACCCTTTTCTGTCAATCACATCAAAATTGAATTTTTGCAAGAGAAGTACTCATCTGATCAATCTTGGTTTTGTATCCTTCTTGGCCATCATATATTTGAGCGCCACATGGTCTATGTGCACAATCACCTTAGCTCCCAACAAGTATGAACAAAATTATTCAAAAGCAAAAACTAATTCAAGCAATTCTTGTTCAGTCACTGTATAACTTTATCATAGGACAAAAAGACAATTGGAAATGTACATCTGGTTAAATCCACATATTGTCTTACTAATCTACTGTTCCTCACATTCAGACAACAGTTTTACAGACTAACTGTTAAACCATCACTTGAAGTACCTGTGAGAGTTCAAGTACAAGTTTTCTCCCAGGCTTTTGCCTGCCTTTTATGTTTTCTCACATTCACGTAATCACCACTGCTAACTTATCTTCAGCTACCTTGGTTGAAATATTATGGTTAAGTTCTTCATCATCTTGAGTGAACGATTTTTTGTATTCTGCTTAAGGATTTCTCTCCATCTTGATTAATTTCTACTAATCAAAGAAAACTCAATTTGATTTTGTGTCATTGGATTAAGTTATATAGTTTATAACGTTTTCATTTGCATTATAAGAAATCTATTCTTCTTGAATGTTTATTAGGTCTATCATTTTGCAGATGAAAAGATAAACATAACAATACAAGATGAGAAACCTGATAATCCAACAACACAAAGCTTGCAATTTTCTAAGTTGAACTATAAAACTATTAATTAACATAGATTAATGTCATTTATGAATATTATAGTCACAGGGCATCAATATGCGCTAATTATTATTGGTATACTTTTAAAATTTGTTTACTGACGTCTTATTAAAACTTCATTAACCTTTTTCTTATAGGAAACTCAAATACAAGCTATCATGTTTGGGAATGATATCACTCATTTTGCAGATGCATTTATTCCTTTCCAAACATATTTGGTATCCACTGCATATGTGTATTCCTTTCCAACGTTTCAGAACTTATTATTATTTGGAGCGTATCATGATATTATAAGGGTGTATTATAGGCATTACATAAGTTTAAGTTCTGGTTTGTGTCTATAAACTTGTATTTAAGTTGGACCTAATTTTAAAAAGCTACTCATATGTTAATCATCAAACTATCCCCCAACTTACGATATCTGCATGCTCGCTTACCACTTGTCAACTTAGATAGAGATGTAAAAATATTTTTCCAATGCATGTATATTTATTGTTATTTTGTATTATAACGTGAAATATGTTTTTGATATATATACAGAAAGAAACCAACAAAGTTGACTCTCTGTTCGGGGAAAAACTCTTGGCACGCCTCAAAAAGCATGAAGATTCTTGGCCAAACCAAAATCAGCTTCAGGTAAAATATATACATATTTATAATTTTTCTCATACCAAAACATGTTCTACTCATCACAGCCACAACTGAACTCATACATAACAAAAACCACAGGATCCCTTTTGTATGTTTTAGCATTTATTGTTTGTTCTGGAATGAAATGGGTGAAAATCTGAATGATATTAGATTTGTGGTATTCCCAGACCCCACGTATATTAAATAAATAATGGCCTTTGAAATTGTAACTAAGAGGTGAACATTTAAGGACACGAATTTCCAGCAATGTAGCTTCCAGGAAATAAAGAAACTTCTTTATCACCTTTTAAACAGAATGCCAACTATATTTAGCAGATATGTTTACAGAAAATTCAAAACAACAGTTGCTTGATCTCCAGGATACTTCTAACTTGTAAATTAAAAGAAACGCAAATGTTGATATTTCTCTTCTTTAAAAACTGACTACTACTTGATTTTTCAAAGATGATAGTGGATCAACAACAGCCATAATTTCATATAAGATTAGAGAAGAACTATTATCCCTCATCTCAGGTAAAATATTTCACAAACATTTAATTACTCATCAAATACTGCACTTAAAAATTCATTCTCTCACAATAAACTGCAAGCAAAAACACGAATCGCTCATTCTCAAAATATCAAGATGCATCTTCAGCAAAATTGTTCATCATGGCAATCACAACTAAAACACAATTACAGAATTTTAAATCCAATTTTAATTACCTTCAGTTCATTTTTTCTATTCTTGCAGAAATACTTTATCATCGAAAAGCTGTCAAAGTAAAGTCTTATGTAGATATTGACCCTTGTAAATAAGCTGTCAACCATATTTATATTATATAATTACAAAGCCTTCTAACTTTGAGCATTAATATCTTCGGCTTTTACTTGCATAAAATACTACATATATGTATATAAAACACGCACGGGCACCTCATCCTAGTTTTAATACATAGGTGAAGGAGAAGCCGACCAAGAAGATGGTAATTATGGAGGGGGAGATGGAAATATTTTTTACGGTTTGATTTTAACTTTAAAAAAACAATCTGAATTGCATTATGTGTTAAAAATAAATTATGTGTTAAAAAATGAATTTGCATCCAATATAGATGTATTATAAGTGTTTTAAAATGTATTATATCTTTTTTAGCATGAGTTAGTACTCTAGAGTTATGATATTTTTATTATGACTTATTTTAATATGATTTAATACTTTAAAATTATGATAATCTTCATTATGACTTATTTATTTGCACTATGTGATCTCATTATTATTTTTTGTTGAATATTTTTGTATCTTCACTAATATCATATTTTGTGATTTTCTCAAAGAACATCATGAATTTTTATTTTGATAGAACAAAAGAAATATTTAATCATAAGTTAGTTATATGTTTTTATAAATATTTTATCAGAAAATCCCAAAAAACTTGAAAAACACAAGAATTTAAAAAAAAAAAATCCAAAAATCTGAGGAATTAAAAAAAAAAAAACAAGAAAACCCAAGAAACCTAAGAAGCCCGATAAGTTGAGGTTAAAAGAGTGGAATCACAATACAACAAGGCTAAAAATGGACCCAATGCGATGTTACTCCCTCTATTCTATTTTTATAAACATAAAATTCCACAAGTGAGATTTGGAGAGGATAGAATGTACACAAATCTTACCACTACCTCATAGAGGTAGATAGGCTATTTCCTGAAAACCGTCGTCACAAACACGAAAATTTCAACAGCTAAATAAGAATGCAAACATGAGAGATAAATCAGTATATGTCCATTTTCATTAACCTAACTAGAACCATTAAATATGCTAAAATGCAACAAATCATTGATCACACAATTTGTCAATCTTAGTTAAAATATGAAACAATGTTACAATACCATTACAACAGATGAACAAGTAGGACTGAAATGACTGCCTGAAAGAAATACATATATTATTTATCCATTAAAGCCCAGCAGCCAAGCTTTCCCACAAAGAGGTTTCTCATTTACAAACGTCACCAAGGGTCTTTCAGAGAAGAGTATTAGAAGGAAGGACATGTTATTCCCAAGCCAGAGAGAGCTCAATGATGTTATTCCCGGGGACGAGCAAGCCACAGAGAGCTCAGTGCTCGAAGCCGAGAGAAATAATCGCTGATAGCAAGAAGCGCACGAGCTGATTGGCGAGTTGTTAATATGCGATGCATTTGCTGCAATGTCTGTTGCCGAAGGTTATCGGCCTGAAAGGACATTTTGATTTATAGGTCAGCCTATTTACATGGTGAAGAAAAAAGACGAGAAAAATCTTCAAACATGTGCAAAATGTGGTACACACTTCATGAGTAGGAGACATTAAGCAAATTTATGTAAATTATCAACACTATAAAGGAATCAGCCTTTGAGCAATGAGTAGGAGACTCATAAAACCCCTTCTCTTCCCTCTCCGTCTTCGAGACAAATACACAAACCTAAGGCTTGAAAGAGAGAATGTCCAAGATCGATCTTAATAACACCAAATCCCAGATGTATGGAACAATATCAGAAGGTTGTCTGCTTAAGGCTTTCTGGAACTTCCAAATGACTAAAGAAAGTTTGAACTCACTGTCATGGAGCCAATATGAGTTGTTGTAGAACTTAAAACGTTCTCATCAAGCCTTCAGCAGCAAATATGCAACTGCAGGTAGCTGGTCATTCTATTAGACAGGAGAATATGTCACCAGTTGGCTAGAGGTATTGTGAGGTGAAATGGACACTTTTCGATTGGCGGGGACCTAAATAATTCAAAGATGTTATTTTATACAGTAAATAAGAATTAGCAGTTCCCAGCTCCACTTGCCCTAGAGTAAGCAAGAGTTCAATTCTACGCAGGAACTTCAGTTTTCCTTCCCTTTCCCTCCCCAGGACCCTCATTGCTTATACTGCAAAAGGTATTGACGACAATAACAATATGATGGTGCACTAGCCAAGTTTATTTGGATTAAATTGGAATATGAGAATCTAACAAAGAGACACGATATTTATTATTTTCCTTTTTCTTCTCCAAATGTATCTCTCTCATTTTTTTTTCTTGGAGGAGACAACTATGGAAAAGGTTAGCCAACAGAAAGATGCACAAGCTTGACATGCCAATGATAAATCTGCAGGCTTTTAGGAAGCACTTCAGACAAAGCAAGCATATTATTTCAAAGGAATAGACCCAAATGTGAAGGATTAAGCACCTGCCGTATGAAGCCCTCAAGAGTTCCAAGCTTCCCCATTGCCATGGCCATTTGACCCATATAATTTGCAACATTTCCAGAGGAACCTGAAGGTCCAAGAGACCCTGCCAGAGTCTCAGCCAAAGACTGCTGCAATGCCTCCATTCCCTGGGATAAAGCATCCTCCGCCTGTTGGGATGACTGTTGTAAGTTGTTGATCGCCAATAACTGTTGTTCGGTTAAAGGCTCCAACTGATTAATGAGCAGCTGCAACCAAGTGGCAAGAAATTTAAGAACTTGCAAGAAAAATTAAGTCAATGATCTCTTCTCATCACCTTTAACCCTTGAAAAGAAAAAGAGGGGGGAAAAAAAGAAAAAAGGAAATTTCCCATGGATATTAGAACACCTGCAATTGTAAAGGGAAAGATAGGGGTGGATGGAGAGGTCTTGCTAGTATTGTAAAGAGAAAGATAGGGGTTGATGGAGAGGTATGACTAAAGCAAGACCATCAAAGAAATGGAAACATTAAGAGCTGTTTATTTAACTGATAAGAACAGCAATAGAAAGACGATAAATAGGAGTTGAATGCATGTTAAAATAAGATCATTGCATACCAAAAGAAGATCTTCACCGATGAAGAAGTGAGCAGATGTCATCAAAGTGGCCATAACTAAGGTCAGAAGCTCGCTCTATGTTTCATAGGGAAGGTATATGCCAAAAGACTTTCATATAAAGAGAGAGAAAGAGAATAAGTAGGAGGTTTTAGATGCTAAAAGTAATTAGACGAACAAGAATGGAAGAAGGTAAGAGAAGAGGGAGAGTGACTAAAGTGAGGCCATAGGGACAACACAGATAATCTCTGTTCAATCTCTGCACAAAACCAACTACCATAGGGACAACAAATAGAAGGTGGAGAATACTGAAATCAGAGCCGTGCAACCCAAAAGAGCATACTTGCTGCATGGTGAAATTAGAGTAGTGAAGCCCAAAAGAGCATCCTTACTCAGCTTCTAGCCAGAGAGTATACCAAGGTAGTTTATCAAGATGCAGTAGTAAATTAGGTCAGAAATTATCTTTAAAGAAAAGAAAAAGGGAACATGGGTCAGAAATAGAAATTTGTCCTCTACGGTTCCATTCAATGGTGGAAATATGAACAAAGGAACCACCATTCACCAATATATGAGTTTTTCTTTTTTCATTTTTCTTGGTTATTTTTTTAGCCAAAGGGAAGGTGGAGAAAGTGCGGGAGGACAAAGGCTCTCACCTTGAGGAGTTCAGACGAGCGGAATCCACCAAGCCACAAAAAGCATCTTTCTGCAGGAGTTTTCCACATACCTGACAATATGTGAAAAACATCAGCCTTTGCCGCATCCCCCTTTATCCTGAATATGTCATCATAGTGTGCCAAGATCCCATCAACTATTATGCGAAGTTCAGCATCACCAGCATGAGAATTAACAGCTCCCCTTAACTCATTAATTCGTCGGTTCTGCTCTTCCAGCCATCGGGCATATTCTACATCAAATGCCAAAGCTCCTAGAAGGACCAGAAGTTAACATTACTTGCTTTGATGGAATTTATATTTAGGCTTTAAAAATCAATTATTCTGAATTCAAGGGCATTCAATGTTACGTAAAGGAATAAAGACCACCAAAAAAGCTGATGATTCACTACCCCACCGAACAACAATTATTGATGATAATCTAAAAGCTTCCTTCATAGTTTATGCTTCTCCTCCGTGACAACAGATACCAAGCAGGAGGGAAATTCTTACAGGGTGATGCAGCCTATTCAAGAGGCATAGAAAGGACATAAATTGCCCCTTAGTGGATCTAGTTTCACATCACATCTATGGAGTTCTATAATGCTCCTTATTTAGCATCTCGTGAGATTCCCAAGAACAGATGAGTTAATAAAGTCGAGCTGAAGTGCAGCTTGAAGAACAAGACTGTTGTGCCTGTTCTGGAATATTTGGATCAAAAGAAGTAGGAGACTATTCCATCATAGTTGAGAATGATAACAAGAACATAGAAGTTATTGTTCTTTCTGTACTTCTGCTGCAAGAAGAGAACTCAATTTTGAATAGACAAATGGATATCTGCATGGATGGATGTGTAAAGCAGACACCCTATCTGTGGATACTTCCCACACCATCTTGGTAAGTATAAACGAATGCATTTGAGCTATCCAGAAAAGGTAAACAAAAAGAATGGAATAACCTCCATATTAAACTTCTTACACTATTCTGATTAGATTCTTCTCCATTCTTATCAAAATTAAATTTCCCCTCCTTTCTTTTTAATGAATGTGTCCATGTCCAATGCCTTCAGGCAATAATTTCCTTGGCATGATGAAACATATGGGCAAATATAGCTTCGACAATTAAGATAAATGAAGACCACTAATGAATCTGAAATGCTATGAAAACTATAAGGAAGCCCACAATTAAGATGCAAATCTATATGGTATCTAATAAGTAACACATCAGAAAGGACATAGAACAGGAAGTGAGTATACATACAATCATTAACAAGGTTCATCAATTCCACCATTAGTCTGATTGGAATTGGAAATAACAGATCGTTACTCAGCCATAATGTTTTGTTCATACATTTTTGAAAAATCAGTCACACTAGATTATCCAACATAGAAGAAGCGAAGAACTTTTAATGATAAAAGTCTGAATGCAGAAGATGAGCATACCATTTCCACTCATCGACTGTGATTGATCTCCAGAACCTGAAATAAATATTCCCTTTGGGGAAAGAAAAATATTGTCTCAGAAACCTGATCGGAGAGGTTGTGAGCTAATATCTGCAGAGGTGCTAGACATTTAGGTGATCAAAGGAAAAAACAGATAAAGACACAAGATTTACTGAACAAACCTGTTGCCGAGCTCGTTGAAGCTCCTGTTCTAGTTGTGTCAGCTTCATCCTGCTGCTCTCCAACTGTTGAACATATGCCTAGACCAACAAACAAAAAAACAATACAGAAACTACTATATTATGATACTAGATCTATAATGTCATTACAATTGGTGCACATCGATGTAGTAAAATACCCATATATACAGTATTTTTACCCATCTATGAAGTCTGATACACATTGAAAGTGTGACACTTTAGCTCATTATGTGACACTTACAGAGGGAGAAATTGTTGAATCAGAATTTAAGGCTTTTAAATTTACAGTTACAAACATTTATTGCGAGGAAAATATGACAAAAGTTACCACGCACAGATCAGATCCTTCATTTATTCAGGGTTGACTAGATTCTGAACTAATTCACTGTGACAGTAAACCTTCTTCTTTCATCTTGATTAGTATCATAACACTGTACTTCGAGACCCACCAGATAAAATTTAAATGGAAAGATCTAGCCAGCCAGGTTTTGGATGACAATGAATGTAAGGACTGTTCATTACAATCCCAAATTAATCTCAAGTAAAATGAATAGAGTGTGTATCACATGAAACTGCAAATAGTGCCATAGCAAGAGAACTTACCTTTTTCCTTAGACGACTTTTTCGAGCAGCTTCACGATTTTGAGCAAGCCTACGGAGTGTCTGCACAAAAACAAAGCCCAAAATCATATAAACTTTTCTTTCCATTCATAATCCATGATTTTGATATGTGACGATAAATCTGATACCTTCTGATCTTTCGGCCTGTCACTTCCATCAGAAGCTACAGTACACAGTTGTTGATTTAGGAACTGCACCAACAGAGACCAAAAATCAATTTCATTAATTTTTAATACAGATTAGTTTAAAGGATAAAAGCTACACATTAAGATTCAGGAAAGTTCTGGATGAATTTATTTATGTCCTCCTTTAATCAGGAATGTTTTCTATTTCTTGTTCTTATCCAATAACTAGGAATTAGGTTAATCGATTGAAAAAAATGTCTTAGTATTAGATTAAAGTCATGTTTTTTTCTTTTTCTTTTTTCTTGAGATGTTTGGTAACACAAAGCAGGAAGAATGGTTTCAAGAGTTTGATGTTACCTTTATCAGAAAGGAAAAAAAAGAATGGTTTCAAGATGTTCCACCCACATATATAAACAATACACGCAATGTAGCTTAGTCAGAAAAGCCTAGTCGGTAAGGTGTTTGTTCTTAATACCCCTGATTAGTGTACCTACCTAAACATGAAAACAGTGTTTTGTAATGCTTTACATGAGACGAGGATCTATTGCAAACAGTCTCTCTACCCTCACAAGGTAAGAGTATGGTCTGCGTACACAGTACGCACCACCCTACCCAGACCCTACTTGTCAGATTACATTGAGTATGTTTTATATTCTTTTGAATTGATGTTCTCTCTTATTCTTCTATCATTGGTACATATATCTCCTCATTGTCCCTATTTTATTTATTAAATAAGCCTCTTCGTCCTTCCCTACCCCCACACTCTCCACCCTCGGCATTTCATTACATCATTTCAATAACTCTATCAATCATCTTTTACTGCATTGTCAAGTTCAACGTTCAATAACAGCGCAGAAGGATCAGCACGAACCCTTAGTTTGGTTGAATAAATAATGGAGGCATAAGGTTCCATGCTAAGCTGCACGGACTCTTCATTTTCGATGCCGCACCCGTGTCGACACAACGTAGGTGCGGGTGTAGGTGTGGGATCCATACCCAATCTGGTCAACCGGTTTTGGGTACTTTTACCAAATTCGAGGGAGAAATTTTGGATAGATTCAATGATTTATGTTATCAAAACTAATGCAAAGGTTCATTTGAAGAAATGAAATACCCTATATATATAAATTTCTATTGTCACCACTCACCACCATTGCTTTTATCTTATTCCATGATTCTCCTCTTAATCAATATTTTTTCCTCAAGTTGTCCACATAATACCTCATAATTTAGGTTTTATAATTCTCTTTTTAGATATTTGAATTATTTTTAGCCAAATCCCCGCACTCATATCCACACATGGATTGGTATCCCCCAATCTAAAAATTTTGATCATAGAGGATCCCGACGTCTAGATCCGCACCCGCATCGGACACCCGCACCCGAGTCCGAGAAACTTAGTTTCCATTTCTTTCCTCTGTTGAAATATTACTTTTAAGTTATATTTTTCACCACAATCACCCATCTTTTAGTCGACTTTCATCCTCAACTATTGGCTCCACCCAGTATGTAGAAGCAAAAATAGATAAAGTAACTTTTGCCGGGATAGCACCTCAAGGAGTTGGTTGATTTTTCTTTTATTACTAAGAACATAAATTATGTCATTGACAGTTTCATTTTATATGTTGTACAGACATGTCTCTCTTTTTTCAGTTTTCTGATCAAGTACGATTTGCATTGATAATAACAACCCCAACTTGACCGTATACAAGAGATGCACCAAAAAGGAGACACTTACAAAAATAAGTTCTCTCCAAAGGACACTCAATACTCATTACAAACAGGAAATACATGGGTGCACCAAAAGAAAATAAAAGATCTGAGACTACACAATTATGCAAAGCTCATCTCTACCCCCTTCAAAAGCTCTCCTATTTCTCTCTTTCCAAATGACCCATATTGGAGCTATAGGAATAACATTCCACACCTTGTGCCTTCTTCTATCTTTCCACATTACAGACGTGTCTCTCTTTTACTTATTACTGAGTAAAAGAGCATAAACATGTTTATATTCTCCTTGATATAGGAAAATAAATAAAGTCCACTTACCAAACTAGGTTTTAAAGGAAAACCAAATTCAAATTACAAAGTCATAATAATCAATCAAAATTTGGACTTACTGAAGTCAAAAGTAGTCATAATTCAAAATATGAAATTAAAAAATCACTAGATATGGATTTAAGAGGCAATAACTTACCCTGTTCTTATCTTCAGTATCAGCATCTGTTGATGTACTAGGACTGATATCAACCATCGTCGACTGCAGCCAACTTTGTGGATAATCAATTGAAATTGAAACACAATTCAGATGTAGTATCTTCTGTAAATCACAAGGCAGAAGCAGACGTCAATACATATCGACTTAAAGACATCAAGTTGGTAACTACTAAAGATATTTGGGTAAAAATATCAAAGCACAAAAGACCTGTCATCAGCTTAGATTACAAAGGAAAGGTGTCGTATTTAGAAGATCTTGTTATTTAACTCTCCAAAGTGAAGAACACCTGAATATCTATAATCTCCTTCAATGTCATAACAATATTGCCAAAGTGTGAACTACAATACTTGAGAACTATAAGGACGATTCATTCACAGATACAAAATATACAAAGATTGTGGCGCCTCTCTAGGTCAGATAAATTTGGAAAAGGTACATATTCATTACTGTTATTGTGACGGCTAGACGACTAATAGAGGTAGGATGATATCTGACTTTGAAAGTCATTCAGTAGGTTAGTAGAGGTAGTCATGACTTTATATATTGTGTTGTTATTGTCTGTCATTCATTTTGTTGCTTTTATTGTCTTTACAAATTATCATTTGCTTTCCATTCTAGTCGTTTGGTTTCATATCTAGAATTTTCTGCTTTTGGGATGATATTTTTGAGATAGGGTCTACGTACATTTTACCCTCCCCAAACCCCACTTATGGGATTTTACTGGGTATGTTGTTGTTGTACATATTCATTATGGGTGTATCTGTAACGTCTGTGGATTTTTTTGGCTAATCTTAAGTATATTCTTGGAGGATCCGTAAAAAACCTGTATCCATGTCACACCGCATTCATATGAGGTAGCCAAGGTAGTTGAACAACCTAAAGCCAAATTAACTGAATTTATATTTTTCCAGTTATACTGACCAAACATTTCTAACAGTTTAATTCGAAGCATGCTGTTAATTTCAATTCACTCATTCAAAAGCAATACAACTGTTGAATTAATACAAACCCTACAACTAATAATTATTAAATCTTATTCTCAACAAATAGAGACCCTTCAAGTTATTTAATTTACAATTGGGCTCTCAGCAAATTCCTGCCATCCTGCATGATGGAATGTCATAATATCTTGGAACATTAAATAAGCTAACAAGATGGATACTGGAAAGTCAAGGTCTATTAACCCATATGTCAATCAACAACGAGCTAATTACGTCAACTATAAAATCAATAACTAATCCAAGAAAAGATCGTCTCCAATTATTACTCTAGCAAGAACATGCACACTTGTCTTCCATCTAATGGGAAACTTTAGTTGCGACGGTCTTTAACAAGTAACATTTTCCAGGTGATCTTCTTGAAGCAAATATTAGTTGTTAAGGCCAATATCTGAATCAGTTGGTTGCTTACAAGTCAACCCCTCAAATATTAACTGCAAACCGGAAATTTCCTTCTAAGTGAGGGTGAGGGAAAAGGGAAAGGGGTTAGACTATGTTGGGGAGGTGCTTGGCAAGAGGCTTGAATCATCATGGACTTCGTAAAGAAGCTAAAAACAAACATATTTCTTTGCAAAGCAAGCAAAAGTACATTGTAGACTCAAAGACTCATTATTCTAGCACGTCACGTTGCAAGATTCTATCAATTAATAAGTTTATTCATTTTGCACCGAATGACGGCAAATAGAAAACAAAGTACTAAGCAACATTAAAGAAGCAGATGAAAATGTTTATATAGGATAAAAAAACAAAAACCAACCATGTACTACTTCCCAACTCTCAACTGAGGACAGAACTATCAGAAGCAATAGAATGACTGAATGCAGAGCCTCAGCAGCAATAGACATACATACATAACCATCGCAATAGATGCATCTTCCATCAAGTAATTTGGCTTAAGCTGAGAACATCTTCAGAGCTTACATAGCCTTTTTTTTTTACAACAAGGGAAAACCCGAAGCCGCTCCCTTTGAATGCGCACACGATAACCCCCCCCCCCAATACAATAACTTGCAAACCACATAGGAGAGATAACCCACACTAGGCAAGCCCACTGCAACGAGCTCGACCCAGCAGACAAACCCCTTGCTTGCGCAGGCAAGGAGTTTCAAACTTGAGTCTCAAGCCTTTTCTCATATCAAAAGTAAGAAAACACTAAAATAGAATTTGTCATCTAATTCTCAAACCCTAGAAACTGCTACTTCCAAATAATTGAAATTTCTAAGAACCAAGAATCATGTTCAAAACTAACATCTAATAAAATTCAAACAAAAACTCCTCCCTAGTCCACCCTCCCCATCCTCAACAGAAACCAAAAAGGGAAACCCTTTCCCCACAAAATCCTCAAAAATCCAAACTTTATAACCCTCCACCCGGAAACAACCACATCCAATTTTTTTTTTAAAAAAAAAAAAAAAAGCAGTATCCAATACAGTCGCAAGTTCTTAACATAATAAAACTGAATACCAAAGCAAGCTAAGACGCTTACAGTTCAAGAAACGAAAAGGGTCTACAGCAAAAAGTTGAAGCTTTGCCAGAAAGCCAAAAGAAGACAACAGAATCATCAAATCTTGTTATCTCTTTGTTGGGGTTTTCGCCCTTCAAAATCTTTAGCCTTCTGGATTCGTCTCTTTCCTCAGTGAGAAATGAAGTGAAGTATAGAATCAGCAAATCAGAAAATCAACCCGTGCCGGAACTACCCAGATGGGAAGCAGGTGAAAGTTGCTAAAATGGGATGACGTCCTATACCTTGTCAGCTCTGTTTCTCTCTCTTACCAGCCAATTTTGACTTTGTGGTCAATCTCTTTCTTCCCCATTTTTCTTTTTATCACTCTAATTTTACTCCTCCTCTTGGTTAAAACAATACTACAATTAATATAATACATTATAAACTAATAAGTATTGACATAAATATTTGATCACATTATTTTTATTAATTACTCCCTCTATCTCATATTAACTGAATTTGTAAAGTAATGCACACATATTAAGAAAAACATTCAAAGACAAACTTTACATCATACTTTCCACTATTGCCCTTTGTAAAATCATAAATATATAGTGTAATTTATTTCCTAGAAAATATACACAACAACAACAACAACACACATACCCCAGTGCCTCAAAAGGCTCCCGCTCATAAATGAAGGGTAAATATGGAAAAAATTTCAAACATTCATTTTGAACTTTGAAAAATTCAACTATTTTGGACCTTGAAAAAAGTCTAAAAAATTCAATTAATTTGAGCCGGAAGGAGTAATATTTAGTACTAACTTTTAAAAGATAATTTAATAAATAATATTTGATGATAAAAATAAAACATTTATATCTAAATCTATTTATATCTATATTTTATATTAAAAGCATGAATTCAAAAAAATTAAAAGTTAAATTATAAAATACCTTAAACGAAAAAAACCCTAACTTAGCAAATGCAAGAGTAGACAATTCCAAGAATGATATTCTAGACAACCATCAACGTCCCTCCTCAACAGATGTCACTCCTCGTTTCTCTCTTTAAAACCTTCAAATATAACATATGATTAGCCAAGTATGTTCGTGTAACCAATAGGTTTTTCAAGATGTTGTCATTGGAAAGTAACACAACTAAATCAAAGGTATCTACATTCAAATAGCTCAAATTATGTTGGTGTTACTCTGAGTAATTCAACTTCTCACAGCTTACTCGGTAGGAATGTAACATTTGCTTCTTTTGTTTTTCTTCCTTTTGACAGTGAAACTGGTGCTTTATGTGCAATGAAAGAAGTTGATCTTACTCCTGATGATCCTAAATCTGCTGAATGTATAAAGCAGTTAGAACAGGTGAGAAAACATATTTTAAACGCCATGGTTGAGTGAAGTGAACTTTAAACATGTACTTACTAAGCATGTTATATAATATATTCTGGTTCTCTAACTTGCATTAGCAAATTAGTCAAATCAAGATTATTCCAACTTTTGAGCTAACTATCATGTACCCGAAGATGCAAAAATCAATAATGTATCCCTAGAGCTACTTTTATTGATCAAATTCTTTGACTACATAAGCCTCGTTCACGATGTAGAAAATATTTTCGGAATGTTGGTAACTGGCTTGGGGAAAAAAGTTGAGGGTTTCATATTGCAATGTTTTTTGTTCTACTTCGCATCCGAAAGGATGAAGCTTTTGTGTTGGATTGCAATGACTATGAAATGTTTTTCGCTTTTTTATGCTATTATAAATCGATTCAGTTTCTTCCTTACTTCATTTTTAGGAAATCAGAGTTCTCCGGCAGCTAAAGCACCAAAATATTGTTCAATATTATGGCAGTGAAATAGTAAGAACATCTATCTTTCTTGTTCTCTTGCGATGTTCAGGTATCTCTTTAGAATATTGAAAGATAAATGATGTTGTTTAGATGGAAGACCGCTTTTGCATATATTTGGAATACGTGCACCCCGGATCAATTAATAAGTATGTTCGGGAACATGGCGGAGCTATGACAGAATCAATAGTTCGAAACTTTACCAGGCATATTGTATCAGGGTTGGCTTACTTGCATAGCACTAAGACAATACACAGGTAGATATTGGGTAACATCCATATGGAATATGTCCTTTCCTTGCTATAAGCAAGTGAACACTATTTTCTTTTAAAAACTTCTCGTTGTCCAATGATCGGCCTGATGGTTGGTTCCTATGATTTTTTCTGAGTAGGGACATTAAGGGAGCAAATTTGCTTGTAGATGCATCTGGTGTTGTCAAGCTTGCAGATTTTGGGTTAGCAAAACATGTAAGCTTTCAGAAAATACTACTTTCTTTGTTCGTTCTAATCTAGTGTTTTTTGTATTTTTCTTGCAAACCCTGATCTTTATTGAAAAAGAATGAGCTGGATCTTTCATCAATTGTTTTTCATGCACACCTTATAGCTTATGTCATATCGTATCGTTTCTCTTTTTCTCAGCTTTCCAGCTGTGCAACTGATCTTTCTATGAAAGGGAGCCCTCACTGGATGGCTCCAGAGGTAGGCATCATTAAGCTACTTTGTGGCCACTGTCTAGCTTCAGTTTTCTTTCCGCTCTATTTATTGGCTTGTACTTATGTCCGGAGTTAACTTTATATGCAGGTAATGCAGGCTGTGTTGCGGAAAGATGCCAATCCAGAGCTCGCCTTAGCTGTTGATATATGGAGTCTAGGTTGTACTGTTATTGAAATGTTTACTGGAGAGCCCCCTTGGGGCGAACTAAGTTGGGTAAGTGTTCAAAGCATCTCATTTTGAGAACAATGTAATTGTATTACAAGCTTTAATTTATTTGTGAGCTTTTAGGTTGTCAATATAGCATCATAGCTTGTTAAGATACAAACAAGGCTAACTGATTGGCTTAATCTCAATGAGGCTAGAGCTATTTCCTTACTTTTCAGGCGTTGTAGAATTGGTTTCTGCAAGTGTCTAAATGTTCTTGCTTTGGCTTTATTAGGTGCAAGCTATGTTTGGTGTCTTGAACAAATCACCACCGATACCAGAAAAGTTATCATCAGAAGGAAAGGATTTCCTTCAGTGCTGCTTTCGGAGAAAACCTGCAGATAGACCATCAGCTATGATGCTACTTGAACATGCTTTTTTACGTAATACTAGTTCTCCTGAACATAGTAGTATCCATGTTGCTGGTTGCTCAGAGGATTCTTCGTGGATGAAATTACATGTTAGTCGTATATGCTGCTACTAATGTGACATTAGTGGTTAACGTCACTGTATTATTTTTCAGATTCTCTAGTTATGCTTTCCAAATGGTTTTAAACTCTGAATTCATTATATTTCAGGATATCCAGCAGAGTCCTAAGAACCCAATTAACCATAAAAAGGAACAAAAACCACTGTTACAAGGAACATCTCGCAGGCATGGAAAATCACCATGTAGCAGGTACTAATTGTCCTGTGTTTGTCATGTTTGTTACATGCCAAACACTTTATTCAGTGAGATTATCCTTTCGTGGATTAGTATCTACAGTTGCAGTTGGATACTATATCTCGCGCTATGCCATTGACAGTCATGTCCATCTTATGCTAGTTAAACTGTGTTTCTCTTCCAGTGAAACTTGCCAGCAAACTCATCCTGAAACTTGCGAATATGGAGCAGCTTTTCATCCCTCTCCACGTTCTGCACTTGAAGCTCTTCCCTGTATTTCTTCAATGGAGTTGAACTCGAGTTCACATGCAGCCAGCCCCTCAAGCGTTCCTAGTAGCCTTCGCCTGGCACCTGAAAACAGAAGTCCTCACAGAATCGTAGGAAAGGAAATTCCAAACCTCTGTATAAGATCATAAATGAATGAAGAGGGGAGATAACTCATGTACAGATCAGGAGAATTAGATACAGAAAACTTCAGTCGGATGATTAGCCAAAATGTGGGAGAGATATGTGATGCAATTTATGTATTCATTCGCGTTTTTAGTGTACTATAGTGTTGTATTTGAAGCTATAGAAGACATACAATTCTTTGGAGCAGATTCATGAAGAACTGAAAATGATTCTGAAGTTGATAGTGTAATTTAAATTGAAAACATGACTTATGTAAATGTTTTGTCTTGTACTAGCTGTTAACTTGATGGACATTTTCCAAGTTAATATTAATATAAAAATTAGTAATGCTTGTTTAGTTACTCATGTATTTATTATTTGAATGTAGTAAATAAAATACATAAATTCTCCTATTACTTATACAGAAAAGAAAACGTGAACCAACATTCTACTTATTAGCAAGGATATATTTTATGTTGGAAGAAATAAAAAGAATCATTATATTACATATGCTAAGTTCTATGTGAATAGTATTTTTCTTCATTTTTGTAACTAAACAACATACACAATTATTCTATGTTTAATTCATAACTCCTCTCTAACTAACAACCAAACAACCCCTAGTTGTTAATGATAAAAATAAAAATTGATAATAAAAGTGTTGTGACAGAATGACAAGTATTTCTTTATTCATAATATTCATATGAAATTGCCTGTGCTAGGATATTTTATTCCCAAGTGAGTAATTAAGATTTTTCGAAACAAATTTAAATCTTATCTAGCCTTAAATCCGACTCTCATGTCTGAGTGAGAATTTTTCTTTTTTAAAAAAATACGAACTCTAAGTGGAATAGGGAAATAAAAAGAAAAACTAAAATTTAGAAAATTTAGACACTTTCCCTCTTTTTCATTTTGCCCTTTGTTTTTGAATCAGAATTTCCTGCAGGATTATGGAAGCACTTCATAATTTCACACTGAAATGGATCGATGAAAGCATTTACAAATTGTAGTGTTATCAACTGTAGACAACAGAAAAATGGAAGCTCCCCAGAGTTTAATCGGAAAATTATACACTTCCTATTCCGGCGGCTTACACTTTGCTAAGCCGATTTCCTCCTTACGAACTAACGAATTTGATTTAGTAAGTTCATTTTTTTGATACCCTTTTCATATTATGCTATTAGGATTCATACAGCCGATTCAGTTTTAGTTTATTGATTCGAATTTGCTTAAATTTTTCCTCTTTAGGTGCGAAATGTGCTGCAAATATTACAAGGGTTTTCCAGTACGTTGTTGTATTGGGATGAATTAGGGCATAGTTTTCGTGTCCGGAGTGGGATATATGTTAGCCATCTTTCGCATACCAGTCTTTATCATCTTCTCAATCAGTTTACCTATGCAGCAACATGTTTAAAGATGGTAGAAAGTAGAATTCAGAAGGTTGAGAAATCTGTGCCTTCTCCACCACCCACTTTGAGGGCATTTTGTTGCTCTATCTCCACTTGGCTAACAGTAAGTATCTTCTTTTATTTGCACCTTTTTTGGGTGTTTTTGTGTGTGTGTATTTGTTTATATAGAAAGAAGACAACTTTTCCTTCTTTTTATGGAGCAGTGGTTACAAAATGGTGCGCTGGAAGAGGAGATGACGGTGGTTGACTCATGTAGTTTAACTACTCCAACCCTCTTGGGATTGTCAAGTTCTTTATCAAGGTTGGTAAATTGAATCCAAATGAATTACATTGTGAAATGAAAGTTTCGAAAAATATAGCATGATGTAGTTTAGTGCTGCTAGTGTGATTAAGCATAATGAAAACAAAAAAAGGGTGAAAATGTCCATATATACCGCTGTCTGGTGTCTGTGATTTGTCTTAAAAGAAAAAGAAGTTATCATATGAAAGAAGCTACGGAGAGAAGATGGGAAGAATGAAGATTATGTAGGGTAGTCATCATAGAAGTAAACGGAATTTGAGCCAGGGATGATAGAGCTTAACTGGTTACTAAGCGGAAATAAGAGGATATTTAGTTGGTTTTTGTTGTGATAGAGGTATAGTTATGATAGGCTAAATATCAGATAAACCAAAAGGGTGGCAGGAGGATTTTTTCCATCTACGGAGAAGTTACAACTACTAGGAGATGGTCTTGAAGAGAACTCCTAGTACATGTTTTCATGAAATCCCTTTTCCTTTTGAAATGCCAAGGGAGAGTCCAATGGCGCTTCCCTTTTGCATGCCCTACCCAAAAGAATTTGACAGCTGACTTGTTTGACTGGTCTTGCTGACAGTTCTTTTTCCTGTCCTTTTTTAGGGGTTATTAATAGAAGTTCCTAACGAGATTTATCATGCAATATTAGTTTGTGTGCAGGAGCTGAACTTTTGTTTCAACTAGTGCAAGGAGCCATTCCACAAGCTTATGATGAAACCAATTCTTCTATCTCTGCCACAGCTATTGCTGTGCATATTCTTAATTATTTGTATAAGAAGCTGACTGAAGTTTGTCTTGTGCAAGGTGGCGAGGTTTGAAACTGCTTTCCTTTACTGGACATATATGCTGAGTCTTTCATCTATGATTTATTATCTGGAGTAAATAATTTCAGGAGGATGCTTACAGGATGATATTACATGCATTTGTTAGCAGTCTTTTGCCGTACATTGAGGGTCTTGATTCATGGCTTTATGAAGGAATTCTGGACGACCCCTTTGAGGAGGTAAGTTTCTTTTGATAGTTGTGTTAATGGAATAGTGAATAATTTCATATAGATTTCAACACGGATCAGAATAATAGCTTCCAGGAGCACACTTATATCTGCATGTTTCATACATAAGAAATAAAATGGACACATTTACATTAAACCTGTGAAGCTCAGATATGGCTTGTAGTAGATGCCCCATCATTTTTTATCTGCACACATGTATAAGAGCAAATGGAATACTGAAGATGTTTCTATAATAGAAACTTATAAGGAGACTTGTTCCTCAAATATGTGTCTCTTTTGTTTTTTTTTAAAAGCAAAATCTCGTACCGCATTGATCATTGATGAGATGTAAGCTTTTACTATTAAACAAATTCTTATTCATATGATTGTGATTATCTTAGCCATACCCTGATAGAGGTTCGGAAGTGTCTTGTAAAGTTGGAGTAGGATGGGTGCCAAGCTATTTAATGCTATACTAAGAAGTGGTAGTATGCTCGATAAGTGGAGAAAGAGTATTTTATTTCCAATTTATATGAAAAAAACGAGATATTCAAGAGTGTGTGGACAATCGTGCATTTAACTCATGATTCACATGATGGAACTCTGGAAGTGACTTAGGGATATTACAAGAGTGACCGAGCAATTTTCATAGTTATGTTTATAGCAAATGGTTCAGCAACACCTATGTTTAGACATTGACGTTCTCTAAGACAATCTCATGCCCGTATGCTTTTTATGCAGATGTTCTTTTGTGTTAACAAACGAATTGCAGTTGAGGAGTCTGAGTTTTGGGAGAAGAGCTATCTGCTGAGATCTGCAAAATTGGATGCTGGTTATCTCGCTGATTCTTTGCTTTCAATTAAGGAGACAAATGATGTGCCTGGTTTGGCCAAAGAAAAAGAGGCAAATGAGAGAGATTTGGATGTGTGTCCTCTTTTTTTCAAAGAGATAGCCAAGGATATTATCTCTGCTGGAAAGTCATTGCAACTTGTACAACATACTCCTATGACATCCTCAGTATCTACCAGTGGCCATATTGCTGGGTTAAGCTTGTCGGAGATCTTTTGTGTCACCTTATTAGCTCTTATTGGCTATGGGGATCATATATCTGAATACTTCTTCCAGGAGAAGAAAATTGTTCCATTAGTTAAATCACTTATTGGAAGGCAAAAAGTAGAAACAAGTAACGAGAACTTCCAAGAGATGACATGCTCGGATAAAGAATGGTGTAAGTTCTTGGTTGATACCATGGCTCAGAAAGGAAAGGCTAATCTCCTTTCATGCCATGCTCTTGGAGAGGAAGTGGATAGCTTTGTTGTGAAAGGAGATAAGCCATCTTTAGATGGAAATGATGTTCTATCCTTAGGATTCCGTCCTGAAAATCCAGCTATAACTACCAGCCAAACATTTCTTCATGCAAATAGGGATGCTTGGGGTCCATTGAATTTATCTAGTGAGTTTTACCTTCCCCCTCTTAATGATGAGGGATTAAGGCAGGCAATATTCGATGGAAATGCTGGATCATTCGTGGCTACCAAAAGTACAAACTATACCTTTGGTTTTCAGTTTGGTGAATCTGAACGTGATCGATTAAAGGAAGATGTCAATTTTCTGGAGGAGTTGTTCCCCTTTCCAACTCTTCTTCCTCCTTTTCAGGTACTTATAGCTTGTAACCGCAGTAGTCATATAAGCAAAATAATTAAACTGTTTTTTGACATGCTTAGCATGCCTCACCTTCACTTCCTAAGGCGCTGGGTAGGAGGTCATTTATCTGTGATTTGCTATTTAACCCAATATTTTCTTCTTATACCAGGTAATATTGTATAAATATATAGTACTTTACACCTGTAAAAAACAACTTTCAAACCAATGGATATGATAAATGTAGTCTAAACTGTAAATCCGTCTGAAAATTTTCTAGTTCAGCCAAGTTATTTTGGTTTTTTCATGCTCCTGCTTTATTTGGTAGAAAATTGGATGTGTTGCAGTAGGGAATAACTTATTCTAAGACCAACTGCGCTAATTGACTGACTAAAATTTTATAGTTTCTTCCATTAAGAAAGTCAATTCTAACAGATTGTTACTACCTATTATTTAATTGTCGAGGTTGAAGTTTGTGCTTAGCGTGCCATCGAATTTACCATGGCCTTTAAATTACTGCTTTATTTGAATTTCCAGCAACATCCTCATCATGCAAGACTTCAACTTGCAGCTATTTCTGATCGCATCATGTAATTGCATAACTCTTGATCTTCCACCATTCTCCTCTTGCTTCATCCCTTGGGAATGCATAATCGCATTTGGGATATCGAACTATGCGGTATGCATGGGACGTGAGTTATAACAGATATTTTTGTTATTGACTGGCTAGAATGCGTTCCGCAATTGACATTTAACAGATTGATTAAATTGTTGTGGACTTTTAGTTGGAAGTGCAGCTGTGTCAAGATTAGGCTTTTAACTTGTTTCTTAAGTGAAAGTTTGATTAGTTAATATCAATTCATCTGGCTGGTTATGGATTGTACTTGTCTTAGTCTAGCTTTTATTCCATCGTTTTATATTTTAAACATAGCATGATTTCTGGAACAGGAGGAGGATTGTGTATCGGAGGTGTTTCCTTTCCAGGAAAATAGCACACTTCCGTCAAGGACCTTAAACTGGATTGGGAAGGTTGAACCAAGGAATACTCCTTTGCCTACAGTTATTCTTCAAGAATGCCTTATTGTCTTCATAAAGAAACAGGTAGTGGCACATAGTCATCTAAAATGCCTTTTTGTATTTACATGGTTGAGGCTTAATATGTCTGATTGCCTCTTGTTACACACTGCAGGCTGATTGTATTGGCAGGAATATTTTGTCAAAATTACTGTGTGAGTGGAGGCTGCTGGAAGAGCTGGAAGTGCTTCGTGCTATATACTTGTTAGGTTCAGGTCCGCATTGGATTTTATAAAGCTGGCTTATTAGTAGTCAATCGTTATTGGCATTCTTTAAGGGATTATTATATTGCTGTCTTCAGGTGATCTGCTGCAGCACTTCTTGACAGTGGTCTTTAATAAACTAGACAAAGGAGAAAGCTTGGATGATGATTTTGAATTAAACACAACATTGCAGGTCCAATTGATAAACTCAATCCTTTTACTTGATTCATTAGTTCCCTTCTACGTTGGCATAACTTTTCTGTGAAGATTCTCCTCTTATGTTGTCAAAGTGGTAATATCATTTTACATGCATAATCAAATATAATAGGCAATACTTTGAGACAAACATCAATTAATCAATGACACATCATTAGATAATTAGTCACTAGGCTACTTGGTAATTAACATAGACCTGTAATATAGTGAACAATATTTTAAAACAAATTTCAATGAACTTACCTTGAAATAGATAATTTGTAGTTGTACGAGACTACTTGATAGTTAACATATATTAAGCAATCTAAAGAGCCTTTACTTCTGTTATTTTAGGTTGAAGAAGAAAGGATAAGTGGATGTGTATTTTAATGTAGATAGAGTTTAGACATAGGAACAGAATGGTTTTAATACTTCAATGAGGTTCTTAAGAGGGTAAATCAATGCAACATGCATGAAATTAGTTGGGAGGCTGTGGCTTGTTATATCGCCTTGTTTTAAAATTGCTAGGGGCCTTTTGACCTATTTTTTCTCTACAGGAGATTATATGGAACAAAAACAATCCCTAGGGAGTAATACCCAGCATATCATTATATATGCATATGTGGTTTTTCTTTCAATTGAGTAATGCAATTAAACCCTTGCATGTTTATTATTACCAAGCACCCTGTTCTCCACCAGAAAGGCATGTTCCAACAAATGACAACAATAAGACAGAAGCACTGCTCATATACAAGATAAGAAAGAATGTTATTTGTGATAAACAGGAAAAGAACTATATTGCGAGAGCTGATAGGAACACCATCATTATCCCAAAATGAAAAAGAAAAAAGAACATGTGAGTAGGGCTGAATGACCTCTCTATAATATCTGAAAAGGAGGATAAAAGATCAGGTAGACCGTTTGCTTTTCTTTAATTGTTGAACAGGAGTTGGACTGAAACTACTGCAGCCTTTGATGTCTGTAGAATCCAATTGTTGTAGGTGTTTCCCTCTCCTATTCGTCCTGCTGCTGCTGACTCTGTAATTTCAGTTCTTTTCGTCTGCAAATGAGTAAGCTCCTTTGTATATAATTAACCTTTGTTACAATTCAGGAATCAATCCGATACTCTGCTGATGCCACGCTATTAAGCACGCCTGATTCATTAGTTGTGTCTGTAACAAGAAATAATGCCACTATCGAGGATGACCAACGTGGTATGCCTCTTCCAACTTCGACACCTCGCAAGAGTCGAGGGCAGAACTTTGGCATTGATGATCTGGAGTCACTCATGTTTACATACAAGGTATGTTACTTGTTTTGTGGTGCTTTAGGCTGTCTGATCTATGGTAATTACAACCTTGTCATATTGTGTTAATGTTGAAATGTAACAGGTTTCTTGGCCCCTTGAGCTTATTGCTAATACAGAAGCAATAAAGAAGTATAATCAGGTAGCCAGTGAACTGTTGTACTTACCCCTTAAGGTGAAATAGATTTGAATGTTATGCTCAGTAGTTTATTGTTTCCTTTAGGTTATGAGGTTCTTACTGAAGGTCAGACGTGCAAAGTTTGTTCTTGATAAAGTTCGGAGGTGGATGTGGAAGGTCTGCTTTTTGTTTTCTTGTTTTACTACAGTTAATTTGGAAACCAAATTGCAATTGCTAGCTTTTTCAATAACAATTAGGTCAAGTATCTCACATTGGTTGAGGGATAAGCTATTTGTCTGCTTATATGATCTTGGGCAATTCTCACCTCATGAACTAGGTTTTGGTGTTGAGTTACGCCCAAGATATGGGCATGCAAGAGGGTGCTTAAGTGTCCGACATTAATTAAAAGATGGAATTGTCTGCTTATATGGTCTTGGACTATGCTTACCTCATTAACTAGGCTTTTGGGGTTGAGTTAGACCCAAGGTCCGTTTCTTTAACAATGATGTACTTGATGTCTTCTAGTAACTAAATTATAGCAACTTTGTCTTCCAGGACAGAAGCTCTGCACCTAGTAACCGCAAGCATCATTGGTTACTGGAACAAAAACTGCTGCATTTTGTGGATGCCTTCCACCATTATGTGATGGACAGGGTATTCTCTCTCTCTTTGATAGTATATTCTTTTGATGGATTTTCCTGTCACACTTGGGGCACGTTTTGGACTCTTGAATACTGCCTTTTAAATGATGTGTCATCTTGTATGCCAGTAGTGGACCCTGCATCTTGATTTTTGAATAAATTTGGTATAGGGCACTGGTAATTACTGAAACATGGAGATATTTGTTTCTGGAAAGAAGAAATGTATAGTTTGCCTTTATACTCTAATCTGTTCTCATAAACAATTACTACTATCACATGTTACTTCATTTCTGCTTTGTGTATTGTTAGTGAAGCTTAGGCCCCTATTATTAGATAAATGCAATTTCTAACATCAATCAACACAAGACTCAGACTAGTTGAGGTAAATGCTGTTTCTGACATAACTTAATAAAATTGAAGAAATCATGATTTCACAAAGTTCTCAAAATAGGAAGTTGTTTGCTGTTCATGATCTGCACTTGACTGCTATACCATTAAATATTAGTAGAAAGATTGGCCTTTGCAATCACCTGTCGCGACATTGTATCACTGTTAAGTGTTTCCCACCATGTGACCATGTAGGTGTATCACAGTGCATGGGGTGAACTCTGTGAAGGTTTAGCTGCAGCGAGATCGTTGGATGAAGTCATCGAAATACACGAAGCTTACTTGATGTCTATTCAAAAGCAGTGCTTCGCTGTTCGAGAAAAACTGGTATTTACACATGGATGCACTATTTATTTGTTTTCCCCCTTTCCCATAACATGGAAATGAAGAATCAAGCCATGATGGGTTAACTCGAAACATTTTCCTTATTTCAGTGGGCATTGATTGCTAGCCGTATCAACAGTATTCTTGGATTAGCTCTGGATTTCTATTCAGTACAGCAGACTCTTAGCAGTGGAGGGGCAGTTTCAGCTATCAAGGCAAGGTGTGAAATGGAAATCAATAGGATAGAGAAGCAGTTTGATGACTGCATAGCTTTCCTCATGAGGGTATGTTGATTCTAATCCCAGTGGTATAACTACTTCGTCACCATGGACTTGATTGATTCTTAATATCATTTTGCAAAATTTCAGATTCTATCTTTCAAGCTCAACGTAGGACAGTTTCCGCATTTGGCAGATCTGGTCACCAGAATCAATTACAACTACTTCTATATGTCACATAATGGAAGTTTGATAAATGCACCTGGCTCTAATGTTGCCCCTTCCAAATCAGGAAAGTTGTTTGCAGGCCAAAGAGATTGAAAGAAAACTTGAAGGGACAATGTTTTTGTTTTCTCCTTTTCGATGTACAAGGAGTCTCTTCCTGCATTTATCAATTGAAAGAATATTCTACTGGTTGATATGAAGAACTTGTAGGTAGCTGTTTAGAATACGGTGTTGTTTCTCAGGAAATAGACTCTCTACTTCTATAAGGCAGAGGTAAGGTAGTACATTCTACCCTCCCCAGACCCACTTGTGATTGTTTTTGATAACCAAACAAATTATGATGCCAATGTTGTAAAGGTTTGAAACTCAATGATAATTAACAGAATGTTGCTGGAAATTGAGTAGAGACTAATCATTTAGGTCTTCTCATAAAATTAAAGCTTTAGCAAGGTTCTACTAAGCAGATCAAGAATATCCAGAAATCTTGAGTCAAAATATACTGGCATAGCCAGAACCCGGATGTGGTACGAGCTAGAGATTGTAACATGACAATTTATTTGAAAAAGAGCCAACTCCTGAAATAAAAAGCTTTGTCCCACTGTAAACTATTTGGCTTTAGTATATGAGATCCAATAGTAGTACTCCTAATTCTCCTGCGGTAAGACAAACAATGTCATGTTATAATACAAAATGATCAACTGTTAAGATAGAATTTGTTAAGGAAATAACGATAAAGAAAAAACTACGTACAAATAAAGTACACTTTAGAAGAACAGAAACGGTCAATAACAAGAGGAAACAACTACTACAACCAAGGGGTGAATATTGTTTCACATCTGATGAAATTGAAACAACTACTCTAATGGCATATCATATAGCGTTTCATTGTTTTGTAGATGTACTAAAACTAGTCTCATTTCCAAACAAGTAGAGGTCAGCAATTACCAGAGGAAACAACTACTACACTTCAATTCCAAACAAGTAGGGATCCACAATAACAAGAGGAAGGTGAACTAAAAGGAAAGTAAAGAAAGACTCAGGAAGCTTGCAGTTACCACGATCATAAGCACTAAGCTCGTATGTAAGCCCCTATAAAGATAAGGGTGAACCAGGAGCATATATAGACTCTTGTGGCAACACGTGACATCTCCAATCAAACAATACTGCTGTGTATAGTTCAAACAACCATGCAGTTTCAAACTTCTTTTAAAATTCAAAATCATCCTCATCACAAAAATATGGTATTCCTAAAAAATTGTGATCTCATTGAGCGTCTACAAATAAAATCATCACCAAGGCTCTCAATGGATTGTATTCTAAATCTTAGTAACAAATGCATGTTTCTCATAGTGATAAATTACTTAATAGAGAAGTACAGCAGAAGATTTAATCAGTATTCTCTTCTTTGTATGCATTTCCATATTAGTATCTATTTCATTTCGCTGTCACATAACGAACATAACATTTCATGTAATGCAGTAAATACCAAGAAATTTACTACAATCTCTGAGGTTTAACGATCATGTATCCACATATGGAAAAGATAGTTCTGTTTCAATACTCTTGCACAATGAAGAAAAGAAATCTGTCTGGTCTAGAAATACATCACATCTCATCATAGAAAGCTGATTTCAACACCCTTATTTGGGCTTTCAGACTTTCATGTTGGAGATCTAGCAAGGGGTTTGTTTTCTGGGTCGAGCTCATCGCACCAAGCTTGCCTAGTGCGAGTTAACTCTCTCATATGGTTTGGCAGCTATGGCATAGGAGCCGATTCCAACAAGAAAACCAATTTTACTCATACTTTCTACCATACAGGAGGACGAGTCATACTATACATTACAGTCTCAAAGTACAATCAAATATTGAAGCTGCAATTCTTGATTGCAGCATTTTCATCAAATTTATAAGTGCTAAGGCAGTTGTTTTGTTCCTACTAAATAAGGAAAAAAAATCCACAAAAGGTCGAGCGGAGTAAGGAATGTTTGTAAAGTAGAGTTTTCCGCAGCCTACTCTTTCGTTTTTCAAATGAAGCTCAGTTAGACATTTCAACGAACACCTTTTGCTCAAAGACAAACACTCGTTTAATTACACAACCCAGAAGCAGAATTCAAATCCAAACAAGTCTTTTTGCACTAAATTATTCCAGCAAACCGAAAAAATCAAAATTTACCTGGGCATGGTCTACCAAGAAGCTTTCTTTACACCCTGCAAAGCACCACGAGCAGCCAAACTACGGAAAACAATACGAGACATTCGAAACTTCTCATAAACGGCACGAGGTCGGCCAGTAAAAATGCACCGATTTCTGATTCGTGTAAAAGAACTGTTTCTGGGCAACTTTGAGAGCTTGTAACGATGAGCTTCTCGCATTTCAGGGGGGAGTTCAGGATCTTGAACAAATGCCTTATACAACTTTCGCCTCAATTCATACTTAGCTGATAATAGCCTGCGTTTATTATCTTGAATATTTCTAGTGAATTTCTTCCCCAAAGCCACCATTGAATTCATCTTTGCTCTCTGTGCCTCGTTTGATTCGAGTCGATTTGCTGTAGAAATTCGGGATTTCAACTTTTCGCCATTAATGGGTATACTATTAGGGCTTCATCTACAGGCCTTTTCGAATTGTTAAAAGCCCAGAGGGAAATACTAAAGGCCCAATAGGCTTAAGGTAGAGGAGAAGTAATGGGCCCAAGATTTAAGGAGAAAATTGAGGAATTTTCGAATATAATCACTCAAAAATATCTTAATTATGTTTCATAACTATAGTTTGAGTAATTACATTTTGTAACTATAGTTATAGTAGCATTTTTATACGTTTGTATAATTCGCTATACAATTCACAGTTTTTGTAAACATAACGTTTGTATAAATCACCCAAATTATACAAAACTTAAATTGTAATTAGAGTTAAATGCTTGCCGCGAGCCATAATTAATTCAAACTATAGCTATGTAGCTAGTATATGTTTGTGTATCTGCCTAATTTTTCCATACTTTAACAAGAGAAAATAGAACTTCCATATGTTATTATACAGGTAAGCCAACTTTTATGCATTTTTATACTTTCTATTGATGATTATAAAAATCCAATTCATTAATAATATTGTCCATTTTGTTTCTAGGCTGGCATGATTACTTAAATATCAAGCATCTTTTCTGTATTTTTTTTTTCCTAATATGGAATTTTAGCCTAGATTGTTATGTACATATTTTTTGATAATTATGCATCCTCGATGAAATTCTATTGAACTTTGTTTAATTTTATTAATATTTGTTTCACCGATCTATCTTAAGGATGTATGATCTGCCCAACTCAATTAAACACAAACGTTTGCCGACAGCCACCAAATGTTTGCATGTTAAGGCATTGGAACCAAATGTCAAAACTCAACGATTAGTTTATATATTAGACGTTGAATCTCTTTATACATATATTGATGGAGAGAGCAAAGTGATCACGAGAGTAATACTTACTTCACATTTCACACTCGTTTACACCAAAAAAAAAAAGCAATTGAATCTTAGCAGTTAAAAATTCAAGCAACTTAAAACCCACAGAGTTCTAAAAAGAGATGACCATCGGTTTCGTGTTCTAAGAGAAGCTAAACATGCTTCAAACTCTAAGCTGGACCTCTGAAAGAATTATTGAGGAAGACATAAACCATCAACGCAAACAGGTCCCTCTCATGCCTCGTTTTTGTCCTTAATCATCATCTGATGAAACATCAGTAACTGAACTCTCCTGTGATGGATCGAGTACAGCTCCAGTGAAAAGCACCAATTTTGAAACATCTTCCCTTACCATGAACAAGAAAGGGTGATCTGCTACAAATGTTGGCCTAGGGGGCTCTTCATACATCGAACATCCCATGTCATCATCGGACACCACAGTAACAGCTGCTGCCTCAGTACCCTTCTCGTTTACTTCGATAAATGCTTTTTGTATTATTCCGTTGACAAAGAATGGCCCCTGTGGCAACACAATCCCAGTGATCTCCTCGCATTTAGGACTGAAAGGCAGAGTCAATCCCATTTCCTTCAGTGTTCTTATAGTTTGTTTGATTGCAGTGTATGTGAATTTGAACTTTGGGATGTAGAATGCATCGAGTGATTCAGACCGAAGGTTGAATTTTTGAGTAAAGAATTTTGGATCAGAATTTACTTTTTCCAGTAAGCTAGGCAATCCCTTTTTCTCATTTGGAAGAAAGATAAACATAGAGAAGTCTTTGTTATCACCTCCTTTTCTAGCGTCATAAGGAATTTTCACAACTTGATAGCCTTCAAATGATCCATAGGTGAAATTGTAGCAACCGGTCATGAAAGGAACTGAAATCTTGTCACCGTTGAGTTGGTAAAAGTCTTTGTCTATGGTGCGTTGTTCATCAAAATTCCACGTACCTTTAAAATATAGAGCGTTTGCTAAAAGGACCGTTGTTCTATGTTTGATGTTCTTGGGCTGTAGAATATTTTTGATAAGCCCTTTTGACGCAAACTCCGCCCAGGTGTTCACATCTTTTACCACCTCTTCCTGCAGAAAGATACAAAACTCAATTATTTATGGAGTATGAGCATTGTAAACATTTGACATGTGAAAGTATGATACATTGGATCCATCAAAATGGTACGAAAACCAAGCAAAACTACGCGGGTAGAATTCCAGCAGAAGCGATAATTCAGCTAGCTCTTAATAGTTCTAATATTTTGTTGAAGTAATGTGTATGATAACAAATACATCATTGGTGATTCAATGAAATATAAGTTCAAATCCTAAATCCGCCTCTGTCTCGAGAGTCATCAATGAGAACCAGTACTAACAAAAGTTAAGAACTATGCTTCGACTAAACAACAACAACAATGCACAAATTACCACTATCTCATAAAGATAGAGAAGACTGCCGCCTCAAAAATATCAAATATCAAGCTGAAAAGCACAAGATACTAGATATAAGATAGACAATAAAAAATAAAAGACGGACAATAAAAGTGGGACACAAATGATAATATATAAATAGGCTAACAAATATAAAGATACACAAATTCTACTGACCTATTATGTCACAAAGCTAAACATCTTTTTGAAGAAAAAAACAGTAACAACAACAAAATTAAACAGAGCACACACCTTGAGTTGAAAATCAACAACTTTAGGCTCAATTTGATAGAGAGTACTGGCTAAATGTTTGAAAGACTCTCTAATTTCATGTGTATGAGCCACCCACATTCCATTAAGAAAACTCAAATCAGGGCCACCATTACTGTTTCTCTCAATAACATTAGCCATATTTAAATACTTCGAACTTAAATCACTACTATCCCTAACCCCGAGAAACCGAAGCATCTGGCTCAATGTATCTCCCCTTGCTCCGGCGGCCGTCATGTTCAGTACGACGTGGAAAGATAGCGGAGAGAGCAAGAAGTTAGTAGTGGAATTTTTTGTTTTTTCAAGCTCCTTTTGAATCTCCGTTAGGATAATTCGACTTGTGAGTTGTGGGCAATAGTCGATTTTCTCTGCTTTTCGCTTCGCCATGGATTTGTTAGTCGATAGGGAAGAAAGTGGAAAGGTATAATAAGAACCCTAATTGCTGCCGATTTCGGTATAAATTAAGAGTTAGTTTGAGAAAAATCCGGTGGCTTAATGCGATAAATCGTACTCCGTTAGGAGATTTTAGGATGTAAATCACGTAAAGCCCATATTTACGTCCCATTTGATACGATGAAATATTTGAATGGTAAGGTAATTAGAAAATAAAATAGAAAGATTTTTTTGAGATTTATGATAAAATATATTTTTTATTGCTATAAAATAGTCAGTTTGATCAAAACTCAAGATTCATTAAATGATTTATTTTTAACAAAAGAAATTTTAATGTATCTTGAGTCGATAAGTCAAGATGAAGGAAAGTTGATGATGAAAGTTAATATTATATTAAAACGGATAAATGAAATAGAGATCGTATTTTATGTCTTATGTGATAAAACTTTAACGAACTGAGATTTGAATATAAGTTTTATGAGGTGTGGTTATTAGCTTAGCTAAGTTGTATGAAATAAAGTGATCGTCGGTCAATAAGTTGCACGTTCATATGACGGAAGTATCGACAATGGGATATTGAAATGAATAGGAAAATGAGGAGAGATAATATTATGAACGAAAATATCCGAAATAAGGTAGAAGAGACCTCTTTATATTGCACAAGATAAGGAAAAACAAGAATGAGATAGTTTAGATATATTAATAAGAGATGCTCAAATGTTCCCATTACTAGAGGTATATCCAAGATTTCGAGATGATAGATGCACTATTATGAAATAGTAGATTCAAAATATAAATTTGATCTGTTTGATATTTCAGTTCTTATTATTCAAAATCATTAACATTTTAAATTTAAAGATTTAAAATTAATTCTTATCGATTCAAATAACATGTGTGTACCGAAATGTCAAAAGTACTATCAATAATCACCTAGATATTAACTATAAAACAAGATAGATATATGATTCAATTTCTTAATCTCACTTAGAGAGATGTGCTCAATCATCGTCACATTAAATGATACTTAGAGTATGAATTCACACATTTATATTTCAATTTCTTTTTAAAAATATAATACGCTATAAATGATTTTAGGAGAGAAGCATTCATGTGAATCTAGTGACCCCCTCAGCATATGTCCTTGCCCATTATTGAGAGGTTGATTATGGTGTGTTTGAAGAGACATAAGTAGGTAAAAGAAAACGTTGAAAAAATATGATTAGATAAGAGATGACACGTTTTTCAGCCTATCAGGTATATGATCTAGATAAGAGAATCTATGTTTCAAATATTACAGTAAAAAGTAACTCTCTCAGAGTCATTTATGTGACACCCTTTTTTTTAGTTCGTCCGCAAAAAAATGCCATCTTACTATAATTAGAAATAATTTAATTTAAAATTTTATTTTTATCTCAATGAAATAAAGCTTAACCACACAAATATTTAAGGATTCTTTCAAATCACAAGTTTTAAAAGTTTTTTTTTTAATATTATGCTAAATAAAAAGGATGTCATATAAATTGAAACGAAATAGTAGATAGTCAAGCAACGTCAACATATAACAGAAATTAGTTATCTAAAAATTAGTTAAAAGTTTTGTTCCTTGTTGAACGTTTGGTTCATTAAACTAAAATTGCCTATACAAAATATCATTCAAAATATCTATTTATGTATGATTTAAAAGGTAAAGAGTTTATCAGTATATCTAAAATGAATTATTTTCGTTGTTTTTTAGAACAAAAAGACAAATATAATTTTATTCTTTTGCTACCTTATATATGGGTTAATTATTTGATGTTGTAACGCTTTGTAAAGCTACCCCAAAAAAAAAAAACGCGTTCACATGAACAAAAGAGTAGAGCACGTTCAAAATATGGATCATGTTCTTGCCTTTAACCAAAATATGTCAAGTGGCAACTAGGAGGAACATTCCCTTTTAAAACACTTTGGTTCCAAACTAAAAGACAAAACATGAAAATATTTTTGTATATTCCTTTCTTTTTTCTTTGTCCCTTAAAATTCATAGAACATTGTATTTGATGTTTACGATAATTCAACTGACGAATTATTTTTATCTATATACACATACTTAATTATATGATTAATTAAACGTGTAGTTTCGATCTTATTTATGTAAAATATACTGAAAGTGGTGTTGTTATTATAATTATAGTAGTTTATATGATTTGGTTAAACATGTTTATAAGTAAAAATTTATCAATCTAAAGCCTAGATAAAATTGACTTGTTAGCTAAAATACAAGGGATAGAATATTGATTCGATATTTACGATAAATCAATTGCTCAATAATTTTTACCTATACACACACTAAATCATATGATTAATCATGCAATTCAAATCTTATTTATATAATTTTATTGAAGGTGTTGTTATTATAATTACAATAGTTTATATGATTTGATGTGAATATCATTTATAAATAAATATTTTATCAATCTAAAGCCTACGAGATACATATTTGGCCATTATGAAGGAGAACTATACTAAATCAAATAACATAAAAATATTTTTTTTATCACCTTAGTGTATCATCAGATTTACCTACAAAATAACTTAAAGTGAAATAATAACACGCTCTATAAGATAATAATAGTTAATTCTCTATTATTTTAGAATACTTTGTAGGCTAATTAGAGAATCTCAATTTGTCTTTCAAAATTAAAGTTTGAAATAACTTAACAGATGAAGCAAAGATTAATGACAATAAATGTACATTCAATATATGAGGCAATGTTCTACCAAAAATAGAAGCTTACAATATGAATTCATTAAATTTTAGAGACTCGTGACTTGTATAATCACCCAATTCCTAATTGGACAATTAATGGTGAATATAAATTTGCCGGTTCAACTTTAAACACATACTTTGAACTTAGAAACTCACATTGTCCAAATCTTAAATTTGTAACTAACAATGATGGGGATAAAACAAAGTACTGTTTAGGACAATTATTTATGACGCATTCATATACTATATCATAAAACTAAAGTTACATATATATTCTTTTACGATTCGATCTTTCTTTTATGTGCATCAAATGGTCTTCTAATTAATAAAAAGTTAGGTACCCAAAATTTTTAATACTAAATTGAATAGAAATTCTCTTACACATCCAAACAGATATTATTGGGAATTTGGTCGTTTGGTACGTTAGGAAGACAAAACTTTTTAGGTAGCAAATAAAAAAATTACTTAAAAGCAGTTGATAAGGATATAATTCAAGCTTCCAGAACATATTTAACATGTAAATAATCAATTTATAAGCATCCTTATCAACAATCAAAAGTGATTATGAAAGCTCAAAGCCAACTTTTAAATTGACAATTAATAACAAACAATTACTTGTTTTTCTTTTTTTTTTTTTTAAAAAAAGTGCTAATTAGGAAACCCCGTAGAAGCAACATATTCCCTCACTTCTCTAGCAATAACATCCCTCATCACATCCCAAAATCCCGCCGGAAAACTCTCCATTTTCCTCTCCGGCAACTCATCACCGCCCATTCCTGGCGGCGCAAGAGACAAAGTCGTCATCGGGTCATCAAATTCACCGCTGTAATGATTCGTAACAGCGTAACTATTATTGTTATTGTTATTATTCACTTTTGGACTCTCATCGGCATTCAAATACTCCGTACACGACCCGACTCCAGATCCGGATCCGGATGCCGACCCGTTAAATTTCACATCGGAAAAACCCATCGGGTTCTGATTTTGCTGCTGTTGTTGCTGAAGTAATTGCTGGTAACGCCTCTTTAATGTCGAATTCCAGTGATTTTTAACCGCATTATCGGTCCGACCCGGAAGTAATCGGGCAATGGTGGCCCATCTATTCCCATATTTGGCATGAGCAGCCAAAATAGCCTCATCCTCCGCCGGAGAAAACGGCCGGTGTTCAACATTTGGACTTAATTGATTACACCACCGGAGCCGGCAGGATTTGCCGGACCTACCCTTTATGTATTTACTAATCAAGGACCAATTCCGAGCCCCGTAACGCTCAACAAGTCTCGTTAAAATTTTATCTTCCTCAGCACTCCATGGTCCCTTTATTCTTTCAGATTTATTTGGATTTTGCGAAGATTCTGATGAAGATGATTCCGAAGAAGAAGCTGAAGTTGAACACCTGTTAAAAAAGTCCATTTTCAGAAAATAGCTACACACAAATTCTACCAAAGAGTGCGAGAGATTTTGGGAAAGAATGGAGATTGAAGATGAATAATAATGGTTCGTTTAGTAAGTAAGTGGGGTTAAGTGATGTAAAGGGTGTATATATAGAGGATTGAAATGCATGAACATAAGGGAATGGGTTTATTTTTTAGCCATTTTAGGTAGAAATAGAGTATTTTGGACTGTTGTGAAGGGTTAGTTCTTGGAAAGTGCCTTGTGTAAAGTTGGTGGGGGTTATAACTTGTATAGAACTAAAATGGGTGCCTACATCTGCAAACCAGCTGTTTTTTCTTTTCTTATTCCGTCTTCCTGGTTATCTTTATCATTATCTGTCCATCAAATATATATTAGTATAAATAAATTAGTAATTGAATACTAAAGTTATAAAAATAAATGAATAACTACTCAAAATGAGACAGGAATATTTTGATATTTTAAAAGAAATTTAAGCTCGTTAAATAATTTTTGAATTATCTCCTCCAAATTGAGACACGAATTACTAGTTTCGTCCTGAAATCATTGGTAGTATTAGAAACACCACCGTAAACACACCCTTAATCTTTCAGTATGAGTGAAGTACATCCCTAAATTCTTGACAAGTTAAGGAGTATTTTAACACTTGTTGTGGTAGATTGAGGGTGTTTTTTAGTTTATTTAATCAAGTAGAGGAGTATTTTTAAGACTTTCAATAGTTTAGGATTGAAACTAAGAACTTGCATTTAGTTCAGAGATGTTTTTAATACTTCTCTCTCTTCAAAATATAATAATAATCCAACTATCTCATGTTACTCAAATAACTCGACATTAATCATTTTTAACTACACTAATCTCACTACACACTATAATATATTTCCACATTTCTCATTCTCTTTATATATATATATATATAAAAGAAATACCACTATTTATTATAGGCCTGAAATTCTTTAATATGTTAAATAGTAAGGTAGTGGAATAATATTGGTAGCGGTAAGGCGTACATTTTACCCTTCTCAAATATCACTTCTGAAATTTCACTGGGTAAATTATTATTGTTGTTGTTGGAATAATATTGATGGGTAACTAAAGGTAGATTGGGATATTAGATAATATAAGTTACGCGAAAAAAGCGCCGCTTTCTCTGTAGTGTTGTCACACAGCTGCCCGCCTAAAAGAGCAACTCGAAAAAATAATGACTATCTTTTGTTAATTTTTATCCTTTAATATATATATTTTAATATTAAAATATATAAACATTAACATAATTTGATTAAATTTCCATTTACATCAAGAAATGTATATTAGCAAGAAAATATACCTATATATATATATATATATAAAATTCAAATCCGAGATTTTTGTTCAAACATGAATTCGGCAAGAGATTTTTTAAATGTGATATGAAATGGATTTGTGGCAGCTGGTGATGTTTTGTCGTTATTTGCACGTAGATTAATTTGACAAATTTGGATATCCAATAATCTAGGGGAGGAGATAATTACTATTTTTAATATTAATATTAGGTCTAAGAAAATGAAAGGAATTGTGGATACATTGAATACAGCGTTATTATTGAAGCTTTTTAAGAATTATTGCTTCAATTTCACTGCATTTTGTTTTGTCTTATAGTCCACATTCATAAATGAATCGTTGGATCTTTAATTAACGATCTTTTATAGTGTACAACTTCCGTACAACAACAATGGTACATAGTTCATCGCAAAAAGGAGAAATATTACGTCACTCACAATTAATCCTAAAGTTATATCACATGGTTTCTTTATAGGTTACTTGAAAAACATCTTTGTTACTTCACGAAAGCAAAACCTCCTCTTGAATGAATACATAACATATTTAATAAAATTCATAAATATAATTAGAAGAGAGTAATATGTATATAATTTTATTTCTACTTTGATTTATTAAGATAAAAAATATGTTACATTCAATAAATTTTCAACTCAAGTAAGAGTTTATATTTTATTTTGTTTTACACTTGTGCTTTTTCTATAAAAGTATAGATTGTAAAATAACCTCCATTTTCATATTTATTAAAAAGTTCTTTCATTCACATTTATCCATTAGTATTTGGATGAAATTAACGGTGAAGTTAAAATTTAAAATTTATGAGTTCTTAATTTTAATTTTCTTAAGTACAAGATGATTTTCAATTTAATGAATTTTTAAGAAAAATACATAATTTGAACTAAATCTATCGAGTTCAATCAAATCTCATAGTCCACAGCTTTAGCTTTCCCTTGATAAAATATAGGTCGGTACGCTTCCAGCTTATGTTTTTATGACAAGTAAGGTAGTCAAGTTACAAGTGGCTCTGATCTAATCGTCGTCTGGCCTCTCTTTTTGAGAGACAAATATAAATGAAAATATTACTTGAATATGTCATGCAACAATATGACAATAATAACATTTATCAATATTACTTGCATCTCTTCTTCAAACTTTCGGAACTTTGAACAATTTATGATATATCAAACTTCTTAAAACTTTTAGAAACTTTAAACAATTTAAGATATATCAAAAAAAATATACTTTAATTTATCACAAACAATACCACTTGATTGTGATAATTTCCTAATCGTAAATGTCACTATATGATACGGACGAACAAAGAAGGGTTAATAAATATAAGCATTTTTTCGTCTCATTTTATGTAACACGAAGAAAAGATAATAATAATAATAGTAGTAACCATCAAAAGATATAATGCAATGGATGAGACTGCTCCTCCATTAACCAAATGTTTCGAGTTTGAGCTCTAAGTATGAAAAATTTCTTAGCGAAGAACGTTTTCTCTAAATAAGCCTTACACGACACGAATTTGAATTTGTTGAACTCCAATGCAGATATCAAATATCGAATCGATAAAAAACTTGTAGTAGGAGTTGTTTTTTTCCATGAGTGAGGGTAAATATGGAAATAAAGCAAAAGAATAGTACCAATCATTCTTGTACTACTAGCTAGATAGCTATCCTAGGTAGAGATATTGTTTTTTACCTAAAACAAGGGAGCGTTTAAAACATGAGAGACAGTAAAGCCGAATTAGGTAGCTGTTTTATCATAATCAACATAAACATAATCATACTCTATTATTACTAATATAAATATAATCACTCCAACGCCGTTTTATTAATGGCCAAATTTCCTATAATTAGTACTTAAACATTTGTATTAAAAATTTAAAACTCGGTCAAAATTGTCAAGTGGAGTAACCACTTTTTGACTAACTTTTCAGAGTTCACAGCTGGGAATCCAAATCGAGATCTATCTTGTCTTATAATGAACGGCTAAGATTAATTGGTGAGCGAAATGAACCAATAACTGTAAGGAGCTTAAGGATGACTTCAAATAACTCCACGTAAGAATGGGCCCCACTAACAGCCTGGAAGAATCTCACGTGATTCGAGTCTGAATTCCTTTGACTTTTGAGTTTCGTTTTTGTCTGGGGTAATACTATATATAGTTTCTGTCCCATTTTAATTTTTATATTAAGCTTTTCGAAAGTTAATTTAATATTTTTTTCGTCTAACTTATTTGGCCTTTATACTATTTTGAGATATTCAACAATACTTATCTACTTTATAAAATCAAGAGATAATTTTATACTTAGTTCCTAATTTATTCTTATCATTAGTTATAGTCATTTCCTTATTACATTTTTCAAGACATCATATATATTATATCAAAGGGTAGTTTGATAAAATTATCCCATTATTTACTACTTCTTAATCTCTATGCCAAATTAATAGGGGTCAAATAAAGTTGGACGAATAGAATAAAATTTTAAAGTTTAATTAAAGAATTAATTAAATAGAAACTATTACAACTAAAAAAAATGTCAGGAGCATTATTAAAATTTCTCTTTTCTTTGTTCCTTTCATTATTCATATTTGCTCTTGCTCTTCCCGTAAAGTTTAAACTTGTTTCCAAGTTGAAAGTTAATCAGAAATAATTTCTTTATTTTCTTTAGAATGAGGATGAGATTGAATCATATCATCGGATGTCTTTCTTTAAGCAGGATAAGATAGTTATGGACTATCTATATCTTTTGATTGCAAAGATAGTGTGGCAATATGACATTGTTTGGGTGATTATTGATCATTCTACTTGTACGTCTTACTCTTCTCATATCTCATACATAAAATCATACGCAATAACAGTGGGTACATATTGAATCATTCTTAATATATTAATAACATATAATTTTTAATCCAATATATTAAAATAAAATTAAATTTGATTCAAGAGATAAATAAAGGTTATTTTTTAAATCATTTTTAATACATTAAAAATATTATTTTTAATCCGTTCTTGTTAAATAAATAAATGAATTAAAAATAATAAAAGCAGCTGCATTGCACACTCTATACAGATTAATGAAATAGGAGACGCACGTTTGCAAATCTGAACCGAAAGGAATGAGGTAGAACCGTCCACCTGTCAGACCATTTTGATAATGTGGCCATATATTTTTATTTATTTTATTTGATATTCGATATTTATATTCTCAATCGATAAAATTTTGATTCACATATATATTATAATATCAATAAAATTATTTTTATTTTTAACTCTAATCTGAAATATCTACTGGGATTGTTTGATTGATTGTTAAAAAAGAAAAAGTAGAGAAGCAGTTGGGCAGTTGAACAGCTGGGCGTCACCGACTTGTTGAATATTTCTCCTACATGACGAAACTACCTTGTCCTTTCACTCGTAAAATCATTCTCTTTTTCGTCTTCTCATATTATTTTAATTTCCTTCATGTTTTTTATATACTATCGATACACCAATAGCTCATAAATTATATTAAAAAGATAACTCGCACTAGATAAGTCTGGTACGACGAGCTTGACTTAAAAGATAAATTCCTTGCTTTTGCTAGCAAGGGAATTCAAACTTGAAACCTTCACCATGTGAGCCCCAATCCAAAATTACTGCGCCGCCCCAAAGGCTATACTGTATGAACATTATTGTGATTTGATGTATACGTAGTCGAATTATTATAAATGTGAATTTGAAATTCTATACATCTCTGTAAATTTTGAAGTTACCGAGTTTGAATGAATCATATCTTTTTATCTATTCAGTTGTCTTTGCGTCAGGTCATAATTTTGGTAAAAAAAGAAAATATAAAAATCAAAGCAAAAATTTACTATAGAGTTTTGATCAAAACTAGATGTTTTTTGTGTGACAGAAATCAATTTTACGTGATAAAAAATAATAAAAGTAATTTTTGCGTGATAAACCTTTAAGTTTGACGAGTATATCTCTGGGATTCTTGAATTGTTTCTTTCAGCCTTTAATTTGTTTATATTAAACAATGACCTTTCATTAACTCTTTCTGTAATTTACTAATGAAGTACATGTTAGTAGCTCAAGAAAGAAGACAAAAACATTCAATGGCTTGGATGATTATTTGCTTACTTTTTTTTCTCAATTGTATGAATAGTATATTTGATTTTTCAACCTTCAATGACCTTAAACTTCTCCATCGACTGGTGGACACGATCAGGCCTGATCAACTCTTCTTATCCCTCCTGGAACCACC
>JAPFFP010000080.1:24117426-24173405 GCA_026153255.1 Solanum medicagineum | reverse complement strand
CAGTAGACATGTTAATAGCTCAAGAAAGAAGACAAAAACATTCAATGGCTTGGATGATTATTTGCTTACTTTTTTTTTCTCAATTGTATGAATAGTATATTTGATTTTTCAACCTTTAGTAGCAACTAGTGCTTACAATCATTTTTCTAGTGAAATGAACATAATCATATACTAACACTAGATTATTATGATACTTATAAGCTCTTGTTTAAAAAAAAAAAAATTGAAGTTGTGGTTGGACATGCAATTTAATTATTTGACTTTTTTTAAAAAAAAAAATTGAGTGCGTCGAGACCAATTTTTGGAGACTCGAAGATATTTGAAACTCATTTCAAAATCTGATCAAATTTTATGACCAAACAAATATTTAAGATGAAAAACCCTCAATCTTATGATCCTAAATTGCAGCTATGTTAAAATGTACCAAAATATCCTTTAATTTTGTGACATTTAAACCTGCCATGAAAAGTTAAAATAAAAATTTGGCCAAGAAAATTATTCTTTTTTAAATAAACTATATCACCTTTTTATAAACAAATGAAGTAAATATTTTTAGACGTTTACACATGCGACTACTAATAAGAATTTATTGAACACACAAACAATAAATTTATTTTATATATTTATTTTTACAAAGCTTCAATTTGAAATAACCTTGATTAGATATCAACTGGAGTAATACAATTACAATTTTTCTAAATCCACGTAAAAATTAGTACGTCCCTTAGGTTCTTTTCTCAAAGAATAAAGAATGGGAGGAGGAAAATCTTAATAGAATTTAAAAAAGCAAACGACAAGTCGCGGTGAACGTTATCAATTAGTAGTACAAATTTGTACAAGTTCCAAGTTTATTTCCGACCAAAGTTCAGATTTTTTTGACTTATTAAACAGTTAATTACATTATAAACAAATATTGACTATATATGGCCAAACAATACTTTGTACGTGCCATCTCGTGACTCATGCACTAATCAAAAGTTTTATTAACGTTTAATTTGAAATAGTACGTAATTAGTACCTTGCACGATTTGCACTTATCATAAGTATATTTTGGACGTGTTGAAAAAATTGAATAGTTTACACACTAGCATAATGTTTGTTGTTAACAATCGAAATCATCGTTTGATATGAGATATTAAAGAAAATAATACTATATGTATATTAGTTTTAATTTTGTATTATTTAGTTTCTTATTTCATAAATTTTTTAATGCACACTTTAGATATTAGTTATATGTACACACATCATATTCGATGTTATTCTCTTATACTTGATTAATCATAACATCCACCATACGAGGTATATATTAATCTCATCCTAATTATATACTCTATAATTCAATATTTTTTATATTCTTAATACACTTTATTATTCAGTATTATTTCTATTTTAATACATTATATTTATTTAATATAACAAATCAAACAATCATTAAAATAATATCAACATAACTTATCAACACTATTTCACTAAAAGGGTTCAAAAAATGAAATGTTGACTAGAAATTTGAACTTGAATCTTCAAAATGCAACCTCTAGTCTTATACTCATTCTGTCCTATTTTATGTGTCACTATTTTCTTTTTGGTCTGTCCCCAAAAAATGTCACGTTACTCTAATTGGAAATAATTTAACTTTGAACTTCCAATTTTACCTTTAATGAAATAATTTTCAGCCATACAAATATCTAACAATTAATTTAGGCCACAAGTTTTAAAAGTCTTTTTTTTAAAAAAAAAAAAAACATTATGCCAAATAAAATAGTGTTACATAAAATGAAAAAAATATATAGATACAATATAATTTTTGTCGAGAGACTTTCACTCCTCTTAATTCCGCCCTAATAATATATTGGGATGTGAACAAATAAAAGGACCCCCGAGAGTTCCCTTCCAACCAAACTGCCGCTCAGTTTCGGCCGTATCCTGCCGACCAATTCACCATTAAATTCAAGTTGCTGGCCTAATTAATACACTATATGTCTGTTATCGCTCAATATTCAATATTTATATTTTTATTTAATTTAACTTTAAATTTGCAATATAACATTTTACATTAAGGTAAACCATCCCAAATAAAGGTGATTTTTTCATATACATATTTTCAAGGTCCAAGTTGAATACTTCTAATTGAAAATAATTAAGTGTAGTTAACAACCAAATTATGTTGTTTTGTTAGCAGTATTTCTGGCTTGTTTACGCGTGAGACATGCATGGGGGCGTACAATTTTTTGTCCTTTCGAATCTTGTTAATAGTCAACATAATTGGTTACGGTAGTTGTACTATTCTTTTTCTATTTCTATATAACTCCAAAATTCATTCACTTTCCATTTTCTTCTGCCCATTTAATTTTTTCATGATGAAATTGGTAGTACAGTAGGTTATGAGTTGAAATAAAAAGGATGTCGTGTTGTCTTTATTGATTATGAATGAGCTGTTAGTAGGAAATTAAAAAGAAAAAAGAAAAAGAAAACGAGACAGTCAAAATCTTTAATTAGGTTCAATTTTGAGATGATATTTACAGCTCAATTTTGAATAACCATTGCCATCATCATGTCAGTTAAAAGAATGTTCACTTTTATCTCTAGCCAAGAGGCATATTATTTAAGCAAATGGACCAAAAGTTGTCACCCCAGGACGATATGTGGGACGTGAAAATTGGCATGCAGGACGTTATACAAGATATATGTAGCTTTTATTTATCTTTATACAAGTTTAAGTATCTATTTATACACATTTAAAATTAAAGGACATAAATATCAGATATGACTGATTAAATTATATATATTATGTTTTTTATTTTAAATGATGACAAAAAATTCGGAGACATGTACAGTGTCCATTTAGTGGTTAGAAACCTTAAATGAAACATCATATGAAGGAGGTGAAATTGCTTGTGCTTGAGAGAAATTTGTTGTTATGTCCTTCGTCAAGAAATAATATATAGTACTGATTAAATATGGTTAAAATAATTCAATTTATTTGTGTCTATAGTTTGATATAAGAAAAATATTAAACTTAAAGACAAATGTGACTCGAAATTTTTTCTCGTTTGGATTGTTATTAGTTATTACCCGTTGTATAGCATTGTTAGTTTAATTAAATATACTTAATATTTATCATTATTACCTAAATTTTATTGAATTTTTATTGTTTAAATTCATCATTACGTAACAACAAAAGTTTCATTTTGTATAATGACTGATTTAGTGTTATCACACCGTTATCTTAGTGTTTTATTTGTGTTTTGTCTTTATTTATTATAAAATAATCTTATTCTAATTTTTTATTCTTGTAGATTTATCATTCAATCTAATCTAAACATTGTATTTATTAAAATATTATAATATAATATCATCAATACGATACATTATGAAATAATATGGAACGAACCATCAAAACAAAAGTGTTACACTAGAATACGACGGGTTATCTTGAGAAACATTACTAGAATTAAATTGATCGACGAAGAAGATAAAGATGGCCCTTTTGTCTCTATTCTAAAATTGATTAGTCAACTAATAAAACAATACAGAAAAGATCCAGCTCACTAACAATTAATTTTTGGATCACTAATAAATTTCAGCATCTAATAGTACATTATCTTTGATATTTTACCATTTATTGGAAGTGATTTGCCTTAACTTTATCTTTAGCTTTATTCAGAAGAAAATTTATAAGGTTCCTTCATCCTACACAAAAATACCACATTTGTCTTAGTACAATGTACCCATTGATACTCTGGCAAAAAAATCTTTGCACATTTAGTCCTCTTTTAATTCAATTTTATATCATATGTCTCCTAACTTTGCTACATTCTTGCTGCTTTTAGATACACAAATGGATTGAGTATACTGAAAATTAAATACATTTGGAATGTCATTGCTAGGAAGGTTCCATTAGGTATTTTAGCTTATTTAATTTATTGAAATATGTATAGTGTACGTTTGATTTATTATAGTAAACGTTTTTCCAAAATTGTCATTTGGTTTATTGGGATTTATAAGAAAATCCCATGCGTTTGAGGTCACAAATTCAAGGAAGTACGAATTTCTTCAAATCCGTTGCTTTACCCAATTTTTATCCTTATATTTTGGATCAGGTGTTTTGTCTATTTTCACCTGACTCATATTCGAATCGATCCACCCATTTGTCATAACTATATGCATGAGCATTACTTTATACTGATACCAATATTTTATCAATATCAAATATGGCAAGTTGTGTGGGGCCTGAACAACAAATTATGCTATGCGGGACAAAGTCTCACGGGTTTATGTGAGTTTTTCCGTCTCATGGAAAATCTCTTACGCTCCACTTAGCCTTATCCTTCTCTAGGGGTATTTTAGTGATAGGTTCTATAGGAACTGAACGATCCTATTTGGTCAAATGCCTAGCGACAAACTCCTATGTTCCTTTCATTACAGTATTTCTGAAGAGGTTCCAACTAGAAGGAACAAGTGGAGAAATTTTTTGTTATATATCTGGTAATCCTTTATAATATTCAAATTGGATTGAATCGGTCGCTCAAGATCTTTGGTCTTTATCCGTACCCAATGGAAAAAAATGACAACACTTGTTATGGACTCATTGAACATGAGTCTGATCTAGTTCATGATCTATTAGAATTTAGAAATAGAGGGCTAACTGCTTCCAATTTCCAGAAATAATACCAATTGTGTCAAACTTTTCATTTTAAAAATAATTACGAAATCTTCATGAATAAAATCAAACCTTATTCAATGATATTTACATGAGGTTCTTAGTCATCGATCCCTACTTTACAGTCATTTTGGACCTAGATTGTTTGAAGGTTAAAGGGACTAAAATCTTAACTATTCAATATAGGTTTACCTTTAGTCATGTTTTTGACATAAAACATTCTCATCGTTAGTCAACTAATTCAAAAATATCATCCAATTACTCAAGTAACTCAAAAATACCCTTTTTACTAGAGGGGGAAAAAAATATGATCGATTTTCGCTCTTGAACTATTTGAAATCGAACAATTTTGCCATAATTTTGACCATTTCCCCTCTTTCTGCATGAGACTGGTGGAGTACAAAATCTTGTCCTTTTTCTCTTATTCCTAGTCAACAAAATTGGTTATGGTAGGTAGTTCTACCATCTTTTTCTTATTTTCTTTTCTCTTCTGTACCAGTTGGCAATTTACTTTCCTTGGCCAATTTTTCCTTAGGCCCGTGACGGTGGTCGGGTCAAGAGAAGTATTGACAAGCTTTTAAAGGATGCCTACATATGATATATTAGACGAATTGGAATCTCATTTCAAAAGTATTTCAAAGAAATAGTACGAGTAGAGATCGCATGTTTGGATAGAAGGTTAGAAGGCTAGTAAGAGTAGGATGATGTCAGACTTTGTGTTACAGTAGCTTAGTAGTTGTGTCATTATATATTGTGTTGTTATTGTCCGTAATTTATTTTGTTACTTTTATTGTTTCATATATTTTCATTTGTTGTCCATTCTAGTCGTTTCATATCTAGTATTTTCTGCTTTTGGGGGTGATTTTCTTGAGATGAGGTTTCTTCGAATATAGCCTCTCTATTTCACAACGAATTGAGACAGAATCTCATTTGGGAAGTATTTCAAATATATATACATATAAAATAGGAGTGTTTGCAACAAGGTTGATGTGATGAGAATAAATTGGAATCACAAATAAAATATGAAGAAATATAAGTTTATTCATAAATAATGTGAGTACAAATCTATTTATTTCTTGATTCTTCTCTCATAAAATTTATCCGTGATTCAAGAACCGTTAGTGGTGTATTTCTTGAATTAGGATGATTAAAACTTGATCTCCATGAAAAGATTTGTGTGGATCTTCTTGAAGTATTTGAGTGGATCTTCTTGAAGTATTTGATTATCTCAAGAAAAGTGATATATTTTGATCAATATCCCAAGAGTGGATCACTGACATTTTGATCTGTTTAAGAATACCCAAGAATTTGGGGATATTCGAGATGTCTCTTTAGCAATGCATAATACCCTTTATATAGGTATAAACTAGTTTTAGCATTAGAATAGCCTCCAAAAAAGTTGACTGAAATAGAACTTATCTTGTTGAGTCCTATAATATACATGAAGCGCCATTTTTCCCTAGTCGGATTGCTAGAATAGAAAAGGAAAGGTACAAGTTTTTAACCTTTATATATTTTTTTCTAACCTAATATTATCCAAAACACCTACTAGCTAGACATGTTGTCTCTATCATTCATGAGCTGTTAGGACAAAAAGCCTTAGAGTCAATGTTGAAATTGTTTTTTTTTTCCCCATATATATGCATGCTCCAAAACTTTCTACATTGAAGTGAAGGACCACAGCCATGTCTTTTAAGAAAAATCACTTTTATGACTAACTGATTATTCTTTTCTCTGTTTGTGATTGAAAACGTGTTAATTTTATTATGTAATGTATAGTTATAGGAGCATTATTGATAGACGTGTTTACAAGTATATTTTTTGAAATAACAAAAAGTTACTAGACAGTGTCAGCCTTAGTAGTTAGAAACTTTATTTATAGCTTCATGTGAAAGACCTGAATAATAATAACATATCCAGTTTCGATAAATACAATATTAATAATAACAGAATACTTATTAGTAGAATCTCATATGTGGGATTTGGAGAGGCTATTTCTGAGAAACTCTCGTCTCAAAAACTAAGCCTCATAAGCAGTGTATACTAGATATGAAAAAAAGAGAAAAAAGTAAGGTTTGAAAATGAGATGGATTTGCTGGAGTGTATCAGTTAATAGCATGATATATATATAATTTAAGGAAAAAAAGACGGATTGGTTCTAATAGAATAAACTCAAACTCGATAAGTGGATAAATAAAAAAATGACACGTGACAAATATCATTCATTCACTAGCATTACAAAAGCTTTATATTAAACGTCTTTGCCTAGAGAAAACAACGAATTGCTTTCTATTCTTTTTTCTTTTGAAACTGAAATATGAAATGTTTAAGTACGAATAATTTATTTATAAAGACAATAATGTTAAATGTTTAAGGTCCGTTCATCCTATACAAAAAATTCCACAAGTCTTAGTACAATGTACACATTGATACTCATCAATTTGTCCAAAAAGATCTTCACAAATATTTATTCCCATTTTGTATCAAATGTCACCTAATTTTGATACAATGCTGCTGCTCGTAGATACGCAAGTGGATTAAATATATTTGTATAATGAAAGGAGAATCAAATAAGATATAGACTATAGAATATTGGATGAGATAATCATTCATCAAAAGAAACTATAAATACTGAAAAATATTTGAAATGTCATTTCTAAGAAGGTTCCAACAAGTGCTTGGATATTTGATTTATTTCATGTAATGACTTCAATCCATTTGGCCATAAATATTATTCACTATTTTTCTAATTAATATTTTACTTTATTTAAAAATTCGAGATATATTCTGTCTTTACTATTTTTTTTTTAAGTGTGTTAATTCTCGAAAATGCTTGCGATGTATAATATCGGCTTTCAAGGAACTTCTTGTAGATGTTGGTGCACCATATACTGAATAAATGATGGATAAATAATTTCATGATTAATTAGTACCCTAAATTAAATGCAAGATAAGATAATTTTGTAATTTATTTGTTATCGCTCGTGCCAAATGACATACAATTTTGGGTATGGCCTGCTGATTCATTCCATTGAAAACCGTATTGGGCCTTGGAAATTAGACTGTAGTCCAAACTAAGCAGTGGGCTATACCAATTTAGTGGGCCAAAAACTTTCTTAAACAAGGCAAGTGTTTGCCTATTTATAGGCCCAAGGAATTAGGCCCATGAACTTCGTATATGTTGGTCCAACATGTCTTGCAGGGAATGTAAGAGGCCCATTTCTTCACTCATATCCGATTTTCAATTTTGTAAAGAATTAGATCTTCAACCCGATTCACATTTCAAAAGTAAGCACAAAGTGAGAAGAATTATCCAAACCTTATAAATACATCACTCATCTCATGAATCACTTATATGAGACTTTTTCATTTTTCACACCTTACCTCACGCTCAGGACTAAACATTTAGTACGTAGAAAAATTTAGTTTTAGGTGTCCAACATCAGGCGAGATGGATCATATTCTGATACCATATAAAATTAAAATTTAGCCCCAACTCACACCTCAAAAACTAACTTAAAAGAAGAAAAATTATCCCAGCCTTATAAAGAGTTCATCCATCTCATTAACAACTTATATAGGACTTATAATTTTTCAACATCATCCATCTCAGCAAGAGTTTACATCACATTTCAATGTAACTTTCCTATTGTATTACTCATAATCCTACTATCTTGGCGTAACTTTGCCATATGTAACATGTGTAATCCAAATAACAATAACAATAATAACTTACTCAGTAAAATCTCATAAATGAGAAAAAAAATACAAAAAAGATTATTTTTTTTGATGTATTTAAAGAGGATGATTTATATAGACGATAAATCTTAAAACTATTGCAGTGATTTTGATCTTAACACTACACGTGCATAAGTTTTATCGTTTATAAAATTTGTATCCTATCCTCTTCTACAATTCAAATAATATTAAAGAACAAGTAAGCAAATTTTGTCCCTTTTGATATTATAATGTTCCACTCCCTATTAATGTCTATTATTTAACAAAAAATGATGAAAGGAAAAGAAAATACAAGAAAAGAATGATTTGGGTTTAGAAAGTTTGAACAATGGACAAAAATGAGCGATATGATAGAAAAGAATTCTCATGCACCTATCCACAATCTTAACATTCTTTAAAAGATGCAAGGTCTTTTTTTTTTTTTAATAAACCCCAACGGTTATATTACGGTGAAAAGTTATCGTCTTTTCGATACTATATGATGGTGTCTATGCATTTTATTTTTATATGATAGTAGGTACAAAATTATGATAGAAATGGTTATTAGTTCTTATAACTCTTATGGTCATTAGTCTTGTAACTTATATGACCATTAGTGTTTTATAACTTATGCAACCACTAATTCATGTTCTACCTCACTATGCGTTGTAACTCATGTAACCTCTGCATAATTCCTTCATTCAGTTACCTACATTATTATCCACTTTATTCCTATTCAAGAAAAGAAAAAATTCCTCGCCTATAAATTATAGTGATGTTTATTCCTTTATGAAGGGCTAGGACGGAAAAAAAAGAGAAGTGTGGATAAATATTGTGGTGTGTAGTGAGAGAGAGAGAGAGAGAGAGAGAGAGAGTTGAGACTAATGAAGAATATTCTAAATCTTCAATTATATTCACTATATAAAAGAGAGCAATAATATTTCACTATACAAATGAGAGTAATTATATGTTAAAGGGAGATGTTTTTTTTAATTGTGAAGCTTTGGACTCTTCAACTAATTCGGAGTTGTTTGAGTCAAACAACGTCGTTGGAGTCAAACAACGTCGTTGGGTTGTTGTATCATGGAGGGACAAGTCGAGAGTATCATTGCTGGATCGGTGTAAATTATGCGACAGTGAACTTGAATCTCCTTAAAGAGAGTGAGATATCCGCGCCTTGAATGAACTTTTATTTATTGTTATCACTTTATTTTCAACTATAATTTATTATATTTGTGATATATATTATGCCACACTATATTTATACATTATAAATAGAATTAGTTAAGAGGGAAAATGGCTAATAGACAACGAGCTTAGCAAGAATAGACCCAACCTAATAGCTGTGTTTAATACAAATGTGTTTTTAACACATCATCTAGAAGACACTAAACACATGCAAGATTTACAATTTTGACAATTTCTTAATTAATCTTGCAGTAAACCTTCAAAAGAAGCAATTAGGACACGTGCACTGAGATTATTGTACTAATATAAATTCAATTTTAATTTTTTGCAATTAAAAATTATAAAACTAAAACTTCTGCCTATGTTTTAAACGTGTCTTTTGTTGTCTATTTTTGTGTTCTTTTTTATTCTATTGTAAAAACACCGCATATAACGCAATACCCTAAGGAGTTTCTATACACTGACAATAATTATGAAAAAAATAATAAATAATTTTTTATTTTTAAATAAAAGTTTCGAATTCAAACGTATCAAATTACGATATTATATTATAAGATTTATCTTTAAAGAATTTTTTTGTTATAAATTTGAATTTATTCAATATTGAACATCGATTAATAAAGAGAAAAAAACACAACTGTTTTCTTTTAGTTTCTTTTTATTGATTCTAAAAAACGGATAATAGGTTACGTTGCTTAAAAAAATTCATGTTTTTAATACGTTACGTTGCTTTAAAAAAATTTTAAGGATCAAATTAATACAAAATCTAGTTTACTGGAGAAGTTAGAGATTATTTTGTGTCTTTCACAACAGTATTGATGGTACGTCTGATGGTATAGATTTTTTAATTGTTTTTTTCTAAACAAACTCAATTAAGTAAGATACCGGTCATATTCAATTTTGTATATTCTGTTTATTTATTTATTTATTTACGTGTTGATAGAAATTTGGCTCTTCTAGAAGTTCCAAAAGAAAAAATCTCAAAGCCAATTTAATAGAATAATCACATACATCAAGTTGCAGCAAATAAATACGCAAATAATAAATTCACTACTTTTCAAAAATGGCCTTCTGTCAAATTTGTCATTTATTGGCATATTTTGTTGACACCCAATACCTTAATTTATTTTTATTTTTCTACTTTAAATAAACAAGTATTAGTGTTCGACTATGGGGTATAAAGATCTAGATGCTTGATTAATATGTAATAAAGTAATATTGTCTTTACAAAGAAATTATTAAATATAATGGCATGCAGAATATTTCGATAAGTTTTTATTTATTTATTTAAAAGTTTTATTAAGAAAATAATATGCATTTTACGTAAAATAATCATAGTGTCCAATCCAATTTTTACAAAAAGAAAAAATTATGAGGATAAACAAAACATATACTAGTTAATTAGCTAACATAACTATAATTAAAATTATTAATGGCTTGCGACAAACATCTAGCTGTAATTATAATTTGAATTTTGTATAATTCGCGTGATTTATACAAACGTCGTGTGTGATTATATAAAAGTTGTGCGCAAATCAAATTGTATAGCGAAATATACAAACACTGTGAATAATATAGTGAATATAGTGAAATATATAAACAATATACAAAAACTGCGAATTGTATAGCGAATTACAAAAATATATATAAATATTGCGCAAATTATACAAATACTACTATAACTATAGTTACAAAATACAACTGTCCAAACTATAACTATAAATCTCTCTCTTTTTCTTTTCTTTTTGTGATCTCTTCCAACGAATTTTCACTCTTTTTGACTCGCTTAATGACTCGAAACTACAATTTTAAAATTATAGATAAAGTGCATTTATCACCTAAACAATCTTTTTCATCCGTCGAAATCTATCTTAAAGGTAGATTTTAGAATTAAAAAGCAAGAATATTCTTCAAATCAATAATCATTCTTTAAAAAAAAGTCTATTTAAAATGCAGTTGATATTTTCATTATTGTTGAGTGACTAGAAAACGAAGACAGATGGACATCCCAACTAACAAGACATGAGAAAAACGATCGAAATATATAATTTCAATTTAATGCAAAACTCATAGCATATATTGATGGATCCATATTTGTCATTTATTAAAGGGTTACGAATTGTCAAAAGAATACTGCACGTAATGTTGACTAAATTGTACCACTAGCAATTTTTTTTCTTCGATTTAGCACATGCTCATGTTTTTTTTTCTCCCTTCGATGTACAGGCCGATTAAATTTGAATCGCGCACTCCAGAGTCTATTCGAGGATAGCATTTCTAGCAAATTTTTGTCTATGACTCGAACTTTAGACCTCTAATTAAGAGAAAAACAATTCCACCACTGCATCACAATCCATGTTGGTTCATATTTTTTTCCCTATGAGACACATTTGCGATGCTAGGAGAATTGAGACAAAAAGTCTCATATTGGTTGTTAATGAGATGGGTAGACTCCTTATAAGGCTTAGGCAATCCTCCTCACTTTGAGTTAGCTTTTGGGGTGTGAGTTAGGCCCAAGACCTAATTTCATCATGGTATCAGAGCAGGGCCCATCTCACCCAATGTTGGGCCTCCGAAAAAATTGCCCACATACCAGATGCTAAGCACTGGGCGTTTGCCAACGCACTAGATGCTAAGCACTGGGCGTGAGGGCACGGGTGTTGAGACAAAAAGTCGGCTTAGGCAATCCTCCTCCCTTTGAGGTAGCTTTTGGGGTGTGAGTTAGGTCCAAGACCTAATTTCATTAAAGAGAGTTATTATATTAGAACAAAATTTATTTTACATATATTTAAAAAATAACGATTATGAGTTTTTGTGTGTAAGAATAATAATAATATTGATTTTGAAATTATACTTTAATCTTATGCATCCAGAATATGAAAAGCGTTTAGATAACCATATCAGTTATCAGGTATCAGAAGTAAATCTCTGAAAATGATAGGCTAATGAAAATAGCAATAACTAATATTCTATGATCAGTTAAACTATTTTTCTTATGTGCATTTATTTTCTTTTTCACCTATTATACCCGAAGAATGGATTAAAAAAATAATTATTTAAATGTAGCGGATAATAATTATGTTTAATGTGTATTTAGATCGTAGGAGCTGTTAGCAAGCCTTTGCACAATTTTACATTATTATTGTTTCCATTAAAACAGAAGCCAAAAATATATCCAAAGGAAAAAAAGTAGTTAGAGTTGTATTTATGCAAACCTATAAAAATCCAAACGTGATAATAAAATTACAATACAATATAATAAAATTTTGGTGTGATTGCCTGAAAAGTGAAAGAACTAAATTTTTATTTACTCATATTTGTTATTAGTATACATATTATAGTTAAATCCTTTTATAAAACAAGGAATTATTCATCTAATCCAAGCTACAAAAGTAAAACTTACATAGGAATATGGATATGTGTCACTACTTTGTTTTGACAATAGCCACTCCTTTAACTCATAAACAAGTAACATTACATAAACAAGGAAAAAAAAAAAGATAAGAGACAAATATTGTCTATACAAAATAGAGAAAAAAGAACAAATGGAATTAATATTAAACTCTGGTGCACGAAATATTTCGTGTTTCAATAAGTTCTGAAAAAAGATCGCATCTCTTGACCTTATTGATTCCACGGCTCAAACTTGGTTGATTATTAATATCAAAATAATTATTTTCTTGATAATCCAAAGCCATTAGCCAATGCATGAACAGCAGGATTAAAAGCTAGTTGCCCCAAAATCCCCTGTTTATATGGCAAAAAAGTCTTCTTTTTCAAATCTGATGAAAGTGCTCTGTTTACCGTGTAATGCAATTCATGAGCTGAAACTTTTCCCTTTTTTGTTCTTGTTGAAACAATTGATTTAGACGATGACGACGAAGAAGAAGAAACAGAGCTTTCATTTCCCTTAAAGCTCGAATTTTTTCCTTCTCTGTAACCTGCAGCAGTATATTTCTTCAATGGATCTTTATCTGATGCTCTTCCTTCTGATGCACTCCTGAACAAGAAAAAATCTTTAAATCTCCATTTTTTACTTCCTTTCGATGATGATGAAGACAAAATTGAGCACATAGAAGAATTCGATTTTGATGATTGCTTTTTGATCTCTCCTTCCTCTTCTTCTTCCTCCCATGGATGTTGTGAAGTTCTCCTAGGCGAAAGCGACCTTGCTGATCTTCTACTTGACGAATTCGACAACCCATTCAAATAATCTCTCTGTCTCCCCCTGCTTTCCCTTTCTGTTGTACTACTTTTTCTTGAATACTCTGTTCCTTGAACCTTTTTGTTTTCCGTAGAAACGCCTGCTCTGTTTTTCTTTTGCGTTTGTAAAACAGGGGATGGTTTGATCATGCCACCATCAAACAATTCTTCAGCTGAAACAGAGCCAATTTCCAATTCTTGGCTAACATCGAAAGCGAATTCATCAACATGGATTGCAATTTCAGCCTTATCATCAACATCACCAACAAATAGACTTTCAAATTCGCAATAAAATTGGGACAGATGCGTAGGGCTTGAAGGAGCACTGAAGTAAAAATCACCATTAAAGGGCTTTGGTGTTGATGGTGGACTAGTAAATGGGGTTGATCTTCCACTATTGAAATCGAAATTATCTTTATCATTAAATGGAATCATAACTTCCATTTATTTATTTTTTTGGCTTGTTTCTGCTTGTGAGGAGTAGTAGAAACAGAGGAAAATGGTGTTTGTGTTTATAGAAAGAAGAAAGAAAGAGGAGAGCTAAATATTATTGACAAATGTGGGGTTAATGAGTTTTAATTCTAATCAAGAAAAAGAGCCGCCTTTTATTACCTTTCTACAATAGTATTAATTTTGTCAGGTTTTCTTGGGACACATGTATTGTTGATTTCTATTATATCTGGAAGCATATTTAAAATTTTAAGTTTTATAGATTTTATTTTTTAAAAAAATATTATTTATTTATATATATTTAAGATTTTCTAGAAACAGCTTTTTTTAAATAGTGGTAAGGTCTGTTTACACTCTGTTCTTTTCAGACTCTACTTATAAAATTTTAGTTATATACATATTTAAGATTTTTAAAACATATAAATAAAATTTTAATTAAAATTATTAAATTCCATTAAACTTATAACTAGAACTCTAACTTCATCTTTGAAGACAGGCTGACATCAGCTTAGGATTAAGGGTTCATCTAAACTTTACTCGATGGAAAATTTATATTATTTTTATAATAATTAATTTTTCTTTTGTGTTATAATAGATGTTACTCTCTCGTTCATTTTATGTGACACCTTTTAATTTGACACATTGTTTAAGAAAAAATGAAAGAATTTTAAAATTTGTGGTCTCAAAGATATTTTATGTTGTTGAGAATCATTTCATTGAGGGTGAAAAAGAAATTTTAGAGATAAATTGTTTCCAATTAGACTAAGGTGATATTTTTTTAAAACGGATAAAAAAAAAGTGTTACATAAAATGGGAGAACGAGAGTAATATTTTTTGACTAATGAATATTTATTTCTTTATATTTTTGAACTTTTTAATACAAATTCTGATTCAGCCACGAGTTGATGGCATAAGACGACCCACGATTATACAAATTTTGGATTGTCCTTCAAGTAAAAGTTAAAGATACTTGGAAAATGACATGAAGCATTACTTATAATTAAAAAGGGTAGATCCATGCGTAATGAGCTCCATCATCTTGTTGTAATTGCAAAAAAGCACCCTATAGTTTACAGGTACCTCATATATAGTCTTAGGTCTGTCATTTGCGTTAAAAAAGTATTTTTATTTTCTTTACTGTTTGATATTGAGTATTTGATTCGTAACTCCTAAATTTATATTAAGATCGCAAGTTTGAAAATTAAAATAATCAGAGTCTATTAATGAAGAATGTTTTCTACTCCAAATTTACTTGGGATTAGTTGAAATGTTATTATTACGTTCCTGTCACGTCTCGGGAGGATATCTTGGACGTGACTGACACTCGAAGACTAATGTTAGTCCCCAAGCAGATCACCTAGTCTCATTGCCATTGTTCGATCCATTCATCAGCGGAAGAAGCAGGAGAATAAAAATACATGCTAACATCTCAGTGGGCTCAAACCATCAATATCAATCAATAGTAAGGACATAGGATAGGAAATCAACAGTTTCGATATAAAGGAAAAAGAGGGAAAAGGACCCTCAACATCAACATCAATATCTATGTCTACGAACCCTCTAACACTAACATCTAAGAAGGCACCATGACAGGCCATGGATATCACAATCAAAGAAATACTAACATAAAAGTAAATAAATAATCATCTTCCAGATGCTGGGGAGAACTCACCACGGTCTGAAATCAAGCTCTGAACCTCAACGATTGGGCTGTTGAAGTCCTCAGTCTACTGTATCTGCATCATGCAGCGCCAGAGGGGCGTTAGTACGTGGAATGTACTGTATGTAAAATGGGCTAAGAAAAGGGAAAACAGTATGACATGCTCTTATCAATCACTCAGACTCATCTCAAAGTAAGGAACAAGACTCTATCACCTTACCATCCATCAGACATCAAATCACCACATCACATCGGAGATTCTATCACCATGAAACCTATCTGGGAGCTTTTTGGACCTACACCCATCATCTATGAGCCGGTGATGGAACAACGAAACGATGCCGTTGCGGCATCTGCCCAGTACATTGCCAGGGTAAAGGGCGTGCATTAGGGGGTTTATAATAGTACTAAATCCTCTTTTGGGACTAAGGAAACATCCGTTCTTACGGTGCAATCCTCTGCTACGCTGGCCACATAGGCAATGCGTGCGAGTGGGACTCACTCTTACTCATTTTCGATGCTCAATACTCCTCCCAGGACTCAACATGCTCATAAGACCATCAATTCATTCAGGATTCACATCACTCAAACTCTAAGGGCAAGACTATTTTCGCAATTTCAAAGGATTACGTTCATCCAACTCTATTAGTATAATTCCAGCTAACACAATAATCAACACTCATCACCTCAGGACTCAGACTCAATCAAACATCATATTCAGACAATTAAGACTCTAGACACCCCCACCACCCCTAAGTTCATTATTCAAGTGTTTACGGAGAGAATTTATAAGAGTTCAATCACAATCACATAAGTATGTAAGTATACAGTAACTTTAAGCATGATCATCAATTTAGGATATAAAAGTATAGTTTAAAGAACATATTTAAGAACTCTAGATAAAATCCAAGAATTTAATGCAAATATTCAAGAACCTTCAAGAAAATCACAATTCAAGACTTCTTGACATTAGTTTACATTCTAACTCTACATTGGCACATGGAAGAATAATTCCATGCTTTTGGGTAGCCTTTACATACTTGGAAATGGAGATTTTCTTCAAGAATCGAATCTTCTCTGGAAACCCTCACTTGTTTCTCCTTCTCTCTTAGATTTAGCGTAAAAACCTTTGAAAAGTAATGGGTCTAAACCCTTTTGTACGAATTTACGTTTTACAACCGGCCTGAGAATGTAAAAAGTATATCAGGAAAGACAAAATTGCCCTTCCCAAATTAAAACAGAAAAATTTGCATCTCGTACACTAGTGCGTGACACGCGCTAATGCAAATTTGCATTTTTCACGTTTTCTCAGTTTTCGGAAATTTTCGAAAAAAGAACAAGTGTGGTTCCGCGTCCACTCCGCGTCGCGGAAGGAGCGCGGAAACCTCACTGTTTTAAGCCCTCTTTAAAAATTATAAATCGCATTTTTGCACGATAAAGCTGAGTCGAGACCATTTTTCCACTCAATTTTCCGTATTGATCGCAAATCCAGTCTTGAATTTTCCATCAGAGCTTGGGAAAATACGTTGTGCGCACGATAAAGTTTAGGGAGCGTTTTAGTAATTCCACGGGGCGTTACAGTTACATAAATAAGGGATATGGTTTTTTATTCTTAATGAAAAATAGAAAGGAAAGTTACCTGAAGTTTGATTTAAGGGGTAGTTTATCCTAAAACTTTAAAATACGTTAGCTAATGTGAAGACAAATTGATTATATGTGAGATAATTAGAATAATAATAAGAGATAAGACAATCATTATATTTTGTAATACTATATAATTAAACGTGGGAAGCAAGATTATTAGTTATTATTATTTATTATTTATTTTATAAATAAAAGAAAGAAAAACGAGGCTTCAAAATACTGTTGCACAGTAATTAACAAAAAGTGATCTTGCCTTTACAACAAATTACAGATTTTCTTTGACTAATTGTTGTTTTATGTTGAAAATTGCAGGCAAATGGAAAGGCGTCTATCAATAATTTAAATTTACAACATGTAGAAATGATTACAAGGAAAAGCATTTTTTAATTTTATTCGCTAAGTCTTAAATTTGAGACTTTAATTAAAATTAAATGAATGTTTTTATCCCGACATTCATGAGTCATGACTAAGCCAGAATCATTGGTAAATTTTTTTTTTAAAAAAAAATGTCTGAAGCTAATCCCCTAATTTGAATATAAAAATAAATTAAAAAAATTATTCAAAAATGAAATCATATCGAAATTGTCCATATTCAGTTCAATATTAATTCCATATACACGTTATAGTTTTTTGACTTCATGCACCTACAATGATTCACTATTAAAGAAATAATAATACAATAAAAATAATAATAAGTACAAAAATATAGTTCACTTACACTTCATTGAATGGTCCATTCATTTAATTTAAAGAGATATTGTTGCTGAATATATTTATTTTTTTAACGTAAAAACATTTAAAAAGCAAGAGTTGATTATCTTTTGTAAATATTACACAAATAAAATAAATGTAGAAAATTTCTTCTAAAATTCTATATATAAATACAATATTATACATTTAGGATTTCAGGTAAACACTCTGTACAAATTTAGATTACTTGAGAAGTTAACTACCAAAAGTCAACCTAATTCTAGATTGAAATTCCTAATTAAAGAGATTAACTACCAAATGTCAAACTAATTCTAGATTGAAATTCCTAATTTACTTTTAAACTATATATTTTCAGCTGATTGAAATTTATTAATCCTCTAATATTGGAACCAAACCACCCCTACAGCTGTTATTCTACTTTGACATTTATATTTAATTCAATGTTCAAAATTTGTGTTTAAAAATTAGGTTGTTTATGACTAATTCAAAACTTCTAGATAGGCCTTAGAATAACTACTTCCTCTCTCCCAATTTATACAACATATTTTTAATTATAAGATTTATCTTTTATTGTAATATTTTCGTATTTTAAATACTTATGTGCTTTTAATTTTTTTTAAATATATAAATTTTATTTAAAAACACTTGAGTATTACATACTTATATTTATGATCAAATCTAAATTATTTGCTCTTAAAATTTGACATTACCACATAAATTGAGATACATGAGTAGCAGGGCGGACCTACGTAGGTGCCATAAAGTTCATCCGAACTCCCTCAACAAAAAGTTACAGTGTATATATAAGGTAGATTTTCTATATTTTTATAAATACATTAATTTTGAACCATCTAAATCAAAGAAGAAATATAATCGAGTGGTATTAAACTGTATAACTTGATCACAAATATTAATTTTGTACTTTACACTGTAATTCACATATTTATGTTTTTATTCTTCGAATCTTCTGAATACAAATTCTGAATCCGCTACCAATGATCAGCATGAGGTATGTTTGGCTCAAGCTATGTTATTAACCAAGCTTATGGCCAGCAAATCATGTAGCCCCACATGGACCCCCAATATTTAACCTACCTATAAGCCTCTACCATACTTAGCAATTTAGCAACAATACCAATAGATCTACCTTGCTCCGCCCTCTTGATTAGGCACATAAAACTCCTACGATTTTCATATTAGATTTCATATTTCTTATATGCATGTTTTAGGTGTGTTTGGAATCTTTTATCGTCTGTAATTTTCTCTTTAGTCGAGATCGTCATTTTATCTATTTTAATTTTAGATAAACAGACGAGATCAAACCTCTACTCAATAGCTTAAGTATTTCTTGAAAAAATAATATGTCGTAAGAATACATTATTAGTAGTAGTAGTATTATTTATTAAAGTGATATAATTTATTCAATATTATATATACACGCACACCAACAAGTAGGAATCATATTGTGTGATTGGTGAATAATGAATATGAAATTAGCTTAGCTAATTATATCGACTTCTGTTGGATTATATTTTGGGAACTATAATAATTTAATTTGAATTTTAGTCTATTTTTTAAACTTAATTTCCTTTTTATGGAGTATTTTGGCATATGGAAAGATACGTGATTAATTGCAGATTTGCAATCAAGTCACCCCTCCTGATAATGACTTTCTAATAACTTTGTCAATTTGTGGTTCAAATCAAATATCGAAGATGATATAAAAATTAAAAAAATTAATTAAAAATCTAAGTTTAGGGATTAGTCAATTTTGCTCTTATTTGAAGAGAAAAAAAGTTGAGAGTGTTTTAGGTGGCAAATTAATTTAATTGTAACTTAAATAGATATTACTATAAGCTATATAGAGCTCATTGTTCAGTATGATAGATATATTTAAATAATTGTAGTCCTCTAGCAATAATTAATTGGTACATATAACTAATAAAAAGGTATAAAATAGGTAAATAGCTATGGCTTTCATGGCATTAAGTATATTCGCATCACTTATCTAGGAAATACTCAATTTTGCAGAAATGCAAGATACTTTTGGCTAATATATATGGTTCTCCTCTTCCTTGGACCCGTCATACAGCAGACGAAGTTCATTAAGAGGAATTTTCACATATAAACAATTAAGATATCTTAATTATACTTCATAGTTATAGTTTGATCATTTGGGTAATTACATTTCGTAACTATAGTTATAACATCATTTATATACGTTTGTATAATTCGCTACACAATCTAGTTTTTGTATAGAGTTTATATATTTCGATATACAATTCGTGCACAACGTTTGTATATTTCTTTATACAATTCACAGTGTTTGTGTATTTCACTATACGATTTGATTCGCGCACAACGTTAGTATAAGTCGGGCGAATTAAACAAAACTCAAGACTCTAATTATATTTAGACTTGCCATGAGCCATAACTAATTCAAACTATAACTATGTTAGCTAATTAACTAATATATGTTTGCTTATCCGCGTGATTTTTCCAATTGAGAAATGCTTCATTGGGCCTAATTCAAGTTTTATGGGCTTGTAACTATTAGGATGGCGTTGTGGAAAAAAACTGATGCGGCCCCATAATACACTACAACAATTGGGCCAACTAATTACAAACCCAGTTATTGAACTTAAGGAGTTCACTCTTTACCAACTTTTGGCCATTTATATTGGGTCATTTGCACTTTTGTCCCTATTTTGTGCCGGTGTTTAATTTCTACTCATAACTTATTATCTCTAAAATTAAATTTTGTAATTCTACATCTATAAAAGAAATAATAATAATAATAATATCCTCAACGTGTGTTGATATTGATGACTTGCATGGCTTTCTGCAAGAAATTCAGAAGCATACAATTTTAATGGGCCTTAAATGTATGGGCCCAGGCCCAACTTTTGTCTGGTTATGGATAGAGTTTAGCTTTTTGGGCGGATCTCTCTGTAACTATCCACTCTGCAGGAAAAAGGGATTTTGTTCTTTACTTCAAAGGAGGTATTTGATGACCCGGCCCACTTGAAAAGGACTTGTTAAGTTTAGGACCACAAGCTTTTTATAATGTCTAATTAGGGACAAAATTGGATTCTGTATGAACCTGTCAAGTCTTTTTCTGAACAAGCATGTGCGTTTCATCAATCATATTCCTGCCCTTTAATTAAAAATGAAAAAAGGGTGAGAATCGAAAGATTTTCACGAAGAGAACTTTAAGTATAATGATGTAAGTCCACCCGATCAGAGAAATAAGTTGAGTACAAAATTTATTTTTAACCTTTATCTTATTCTGATCGTTCACGATGCATATAGATATAAATGGTCAAATGAGATCCAGAGGGACTATGTTTTAACCAATAGGATCCTATGTATTTAGATCAACTGAAAGTTATGAAGAAATCAAAAAAATTCAACATTTTGTATATATAACATATTTTGTAAAAGAAAAAGGGTTCGACTGAACTCTTTTCGATATCCTGGCTCCACCATCGTGATAAGGTTATCCAGACTTAATTCTCTGAGAAGTAAAAGTCCAATTGCATCCCTCCAAGGTTTAGCACATAGTAAAATGATCAAAATTATGGTAGAATAAGGTTTATATTTTTGATAGACAACACAATCAATAATTTTTTTCTATCTTTTAACATTGTATTGAATAGAGTTATGAAGTACTTATATAGCTCTGAGCTCTTGGGAAAGATCAGCCTATCCCTAGAGTAACTTTTATTTGTTGAAAAATGACAAATATTATGAAATTATCAAGATGCACATAAATGAACCATACACAATAATCATTTTATTTATGTATTATATTCCATTTTTATATCTATAGATTGAAAAGATCTTTTATCATTGGGTTTAGAAAGAAATTTTATATTTATAAATAGTATGCTAGCTCTTGTTAACTAAAAGCAATATCTAGAGGGGAGAGATCGATGGTTCTTGACACTAGTATTAGAAGTAAAAGTACAAATTCATTTCTCCAAGGTTAATTTAGCGGTCGATAAAGTAAAAAAATCATAAAAATTGAAATTAAAATTTTAATACGAATAAAATTTCATACGATCGATTTTTTTTTTTCCTAAATCTTAATGAGTAAAAGTATGGAATAGGTACCTATGCAACTCTATATATAGCCTGTTAGGTCCCCAACAAAGTAATTGAGATGTTCGAAGATTGAATCATACACCACCTTTCTATTATATGACTGTTCATATTCCAATATCTATAAATTCTAAACTTGAATTAGAGTTGTTTATAATATACGTAATTTAAGGGGCCTATGCCGTACACAAAATTATAGGGTAGGTACCTATGCAACTCTATAAATAATTTGTAGGTCCGCAACGAAATAATTAAGATGTTCGAAAATTGAATCATACAACACCACTATCTATTATATGACTGTTCATATTCCAACATCTATAAATTCTAACCTTAAATTAGAATTATTTATAATATACGTTAATTCGTATTTTGAGCTACATTCAAGGGGCCTTACACAATGAAGCTTCTCCTTATTAGCAAAAACAAAAAACAATTCAGTTCACTTTCCATTGAATAATAATAATAAAATTAGGATAATGTATAAACACGCAACTGTCTAATATTAATCTCTTAATTAATGATGCATTAATATAGTGTCCTAAACAACCACCTATCTAACGTGGTCTGTTCTCTAAATTATTAGTCTAGCAAGTTATGTCATATATTAGAACAATTCCTGATTCGATTAAATTAGTAACTTTTATTTTAAAAAAATGTAATTTAATATAAACATATTAGATTTGTAATTCAATAATTAAACTTGAAGTTGTTATTTCAAGAAGAGACAAATTCAGTATACTAAAGATCTCATTATACGTGAAATTCGAAAAAGACTCCTATTAAAGGGGTCTAAAATTTAGGAAAGTTAATATTGAACACTTTTATGAAGTCAAAATTGAATAATTGATAAAAACAAATCTCTGACCTAGTCACTTTCCAATAAATAGTTGCACATTATTAACAGCCTAGCATAATTTGGCATGCTGAGTGCACAAATGCCACCCAACTCAGCCAATCCCACTCATTCTTCATATTAGCCCCACTTTCTTTCACACTTTCGAGGTAAAGTCTACTCTTTCATGAGTATTCAAAATTTTTGTGAACAGAGTTATTGATGAATGTCTTGATGAAATAGTCAAAAAAAAAAGGGGGCAAATTTCATGTATTAAAACTTTTGCTATGTATAAAGTTTGAGAAAGGATTCGACAAAAGAGTCTATTATACGCACTATTAGAGACTGTTTTCAAAGTTTGAATTCGTGACCTCAGGATCACATGACAATAACTTTACCTGTTACTTGATAAAATAGTCGAAGCATGTGCAAATTGATCCAAATAATATGTCATAAAAGTATGCACTCTATTCCTTGATTGGTTTATGCTATGTTGCTCGAATTCCAAGAAATTAATGACACATTTATATTGGATTCTAAACACTATGCTACATATATCTACCATCATTTTTGAAACAGAAAAGACATAAAATTCCCTAAAACTTAGCAGCAAAATTTACTTTAGCACCTAAATTACGCGGACATTAAAACCTAAAAAGTACACTAATTTTGAAAAATTCAACACATAACTGGCATTATCTTTAAAAAGTTCGAGCAACAGGAGAAATAGTGCTACAAAAGGACATAATTTAATGGCAATTGAGATTCTAGTGTCCATATTTGTCTCTAGTAGACATGATGGTAAGATCCAGCAGCATATCTCCTTCAAATAATATTGGTAACAAATCCAATAGAATTCAATGTTTGACAGAATTGAATAATGGTGTGTCTCAATTCACACCAATACTCCTTTAATGAACAAATCTGCTTCATGACACTTCCTATTATAATAAATTACATACAGTTAACCATCTTTTCACTTCTTGGACATAAAAATCAGAACTGACTGAAAAATTCTGATTGTTTATACTAAAACTATAGAGCTGTCATCTTGCCATGTTTTTGGAAGGATACATTTTTCATTATGGGAAAGCTGAAGGAAATTGAGCCAAAAAGATTGGTTTTTTCATGTACAAAATAAAACAAAAACATACCGAGTGAAATCCCACAAATGAGGTCTGGGGACGATAAAATGTACGCAGGCCTTACCATTACCTCATAGAGATAAAGAGGTGGTTTCTAGAAGACCCTCAGCTCAAAAATGTCAGACCCCAAAACAAAAACAAACCAAAAAACCAAAAAACAAAAAGAAAACCCAATCAAGAATTCACCCCATATTGTTTCTTTGATCTAATGGTACTGAAGTCTATAAATAATTACTCCTCACAAGTGTCAAAATTTACTTACAAAATATACACTTCAAACTTAACTATGTATCTGTATCCCCCCCTTCTATACCACCAAAAACTTTTTAAGTCTACTTTGATTGTTGAAAACAAAACTTACATGTGTAAAAGGTACCGGAAACTAAATTCATATGGCACTATCTGAAGAACGTGGGAAAGGGGCTCGTTATTCCTTCTCTCGAGACAGCTGATTGCTTCTTTTCCGTGTTCGTTTGGAAGCTGAAGACAAATCCAATCAAGTAGTGACTCTAGATCCTTTGCAAAATCTAGCAGATACCAGTCCAACAGCTTTGGTATAGCCACCAACTTCTTTGATGTTGAAATGCCAACGGATGCCTGCAAATACTCCTTCTTTGCAACTTGAAGCTCATTTTCAATGTTTCCTGCTGTGTATACTCTCACCTATTTAAGAAAGCTCCGGACTTAGCATTTTGTGTATAACAGAGGCACAGAAGCGTTGAAAATATGAAGATTCAGGTCGGTCGTTTGTGGTTTTAACAAGTCGAAAATTATGTATCACAATTGGGATTATTGCAATGATCAAAAGTGTCAGATGTTAGATATAAATAGATTAAAATTTCCCATGTGTAATACTTTGACGCAAAGGGCGTTTATAACTTACAGCAGGAGAGGAAAAACTTCCACAAGAAAGCGCAAATGTCACCAACGGTTCGGAGAACTCCAATCCAAAGATGCTGCGTGCAGTCATCTCGTCATTCTTTACACCCTTAGCAAAAGTCTGGTGAGACCAAATCAATTAGGGTAGACTTAAAAATTAAACTTCAAGAGCATAAGCAGGAGAAAAAGTAATTCCCCTCGAGTCAAAGACTTACAAATTTTGAGTGATAAGGCAACCTTAGAATGAAATGCTCAATGGTTATGGCATTAAGCAAGTGTCCACTAACATTTATTGTTGCCTGTAAAAGGTGGAACTTCACCAATTAAAAATCAAAGAATATGCAACATATCATTATCAACAAACTGAATTAGCAGGCTTATCGAAGAGAGAATACAATTGACTTGCACGGATAGGATAGGACACCGAGGCATTACCTTTTGCATCAATGCCACAACCATTTCAGGGTTCTCAGGTAGGCCATACTCCAGGAAGGCCTGAAATGTTAAGCAAATGACGAATGAGTAATAATTAAAACAAAATTTGGAAGGTGGTGTACTCATTAATCAGTATACACAGAACACACTAAACTGTAGGAATCTAAATCTTACATTCATCATGCATGAATTGTAAATGTTGATCCAGAAAGCGAGCTTTTCTTGGTGGCTAAGGCCCTGTAAATTTGCTGATGCAAGTTTCTCAAGCAGAAGTCTGAAAAAGGACTGATATGTAAGAAAACATTCTAATAGAATATTCTGAAAGATTATATAGTTTCGCTAAGCTATACATTTACCAACTTACTTCAGTCTGCGAACAAGGAAAACGGATATTGTTGTTCGATTTGGATTGATAGAAGAAGCTTCAATTGCATATAAATGCTTATATGGACCGATATCTCTCCTTTCAAACTTTGAACATATTCCATAAGGATCTCCAAACTCTTTCTTCTCAATGCTCTCACACGAATTATATCCCGTCAATGAAGGCAATGTATCTGCCGTAGTCCTACCCTTCCTAGAGCTCATCCTGAGGAAAATATTCGTTAGGCATTTCAAAATATTTTCCGAGATTGTGTTTGGACTTTCATCTGGTGATGGCTTTCTATCTTGATTAACAAAAATTCTCTCTTCCAGACTCCCATGGTACATTACTTGGTCCTCCATCTGAAAATCGTAAAAGTTCTATAATATGTTATGCTGCCACAAATTCTTAAGTTGTAAAAATTGAAGGTCACTGAAATATCAACCTGCGATTTCTGAAGATCTACACGTTTCTCCGCTAATCTATTCTCAGCAGGAAGCTTCTTAGCAGGAGTTCTGACAGTTTTCACTTTCGTATTTACTGATCGATGCTTGCTTTTCGTGGATGACGATGAATAGTTCTCTTTTAAGCAGCTATCATCTGAAAAATATGAAATTCTATAAGGATATACTCACCCTCTTTACTCCAGATATCAGTTTCCTTTTAACATTGGAACAACGATGAATTCCAGTTCCGAGAGATTACCAGAGAGAGAAGGCAAATGTTTTCCCGAGAATGAAGCTGAATTCGATTCTAGTTGGGACGAAAGCTTCGTTTGCTTCTGCTTTGGACTCTTTACTTGATTTTGCTCAATGGTATCAGTCACATTATCCATATCCTTCTTGGAGGACGAAATATACACCGCCTCATGATACAATCCTTGCCTAAAATGCACAACTTTCTCTTCGAGCCTAACGACTTCCTCCTCCAAAACAGCCACTTCAGCTAGAAGCTCCAGTGTCTACCAATTTCAAATTACATAATTTCACTTAGAATTGCAATTCACAAAACTTTGAGCCACAAACGAACTAAGTGGAAACCAGAAAATCTCATCTTCAAACTTATGACAACATCAATTGTATTCAACAACAGGGTAGAATGTACGCAGACCTTACCACTAGAGAGGGGCTGTTTCCTAGGACAACATCAACTGTATTCAAGTTACTCTAAATTATACATTCCGATAACATCATTGAAGAACAAGTAATACTAACATTTGGAGGAAGATAAGGAGGAAGACGAGGAAGAGCACCGAGTGGTCGAGTAAACGCCCTTTCAAGAGCTCTATGGACATTTTCCTCATGCCTGAGTTTCTTCTTTAGCTTATCAACCTACAATTTACACATAACCATACCAAATTACACACTAATTACACAGTTACTGCAAAATCTAAAGAATTCAAGAATCAAATATGCTTACATCTTGTAACAATGCCATCTTTCTCTCCCTGATTGCTTTTCGCCTATTTATCGGTGTTTTCTCAGTACCCATTTTCCTGTTTCCTTGCATTTCCACTTTCTCCTTAAAACAAGAAAAAGGAGACATAAAACAATTCAGCTTCCACAAGAAAGGAATTATAGATGTAACTGAAAAGCATAAAGCACAAACATCCAGATAAAAAAGAGGAAAAAAGCAAACATCAATATGAAACTGATGTGGATAAGGACCTTTTTTTTCCTCCCTTTTTTTAATTCTGTAAAAACACAAATCAAAACCCTGAATCTGCTTAAGCTAATTGGATCATCTAAGCTGCAACAACATAATAAAGATTCAATTTTTTTCACTCAAACTGCAAACACATTGAGCAAGAAACAATTTTCTGTATAGATTTCCAAAAAAAAGGAAAACAAACCAGACCCCATAAATTTTCAACTCAAAAATTTCAGAAAAAAGCTCACCTTTACATTCTTTGATGGAGCTTTCATAGACTGCAGACTGGTTCTAACTCTAGCATTCATCTTTTTTTAACTCTAGCAGAAGGGGGAATACAACCCAAATTGAAGAAACAGAGAGAAAAAGCCTCAAAGCAATGAATTCATTGCAGCAGAGCAGTGGTCTCAACAAAGCGGGAAACAATGGTGAAAAATTGAAATTGAATCCAAGAAAGAATTCAAATTGAACACCCAATAGAGTAAAAAAGACAAAAAAATGTTCAGTTGGATCCCAGCATTTTCTTGATCCGCGTGAAGTCAATAGCACCAACCCACCATTTCATCTTCTGCAATAATCCGTACTCACCATTTTCCAAGAACAAACATTATTTGATACAATAGGACCTGCATATATATAAAATGTATTGTTTCATATATATATACACACAGAGAGAGAGAGTAGGATGGAGTATGGGTGGCGTGGGGGGTGGGTGAAGGAGGAATAGGGAGTGTATATTGTTCTACTTGTGTTAAAAACTGTATATTTATTGTCTACATCCCCTCTGTGGTTAAAGAGTAGAGTGGGGCATGGGAATGAACTCATGTGGTTAAATATAGTCGAGATAAATATTAAAAACAGATTCAAACTATCTGTTTTATTATATTTCTTGCGTTCTTGCGTAACATATTTTTTAAATTTTTTTAAATGTGTATAATGTTAAAAATAAGATAAATAAATTAAAATAAAAAATTCATAAAAAGATTACGAATATATTCTTAAATTTTTTAAACATACATATCGATCTACTGTCTACTTGAACAGCTAAACTGCCTCTTATATATAAAGTAATACATATATATATATATATATATATATATATATATATATAGTACAAAATACGAAAAAATTAAAAGCGAAGGACTAGGTATATGGAGTAGAATTATTTTTAAAAGAATAAAATAATATCTAAATTATTGTTTGACGGGGCTCGGGTAGGGAGTACTACAGATTTGGGTAGGGGCTGGGCATACGGTGAGAAACCAGTAGATGGTAATACTTTAATATTTAACGTTAACTTAATAATAATTTTTTAATTTTTTTAAGGTGAAATATTTTATCCATACATAGACATACCATGATGAAAGTGAAATAAAAGAGAGAGATATGTTTTTCAACCAATAAGAGATAATTTAGATAAGAAATTCTAAATAAAAGGAAATAATTAAAATGTTTTTGACATTTATCTCAATATAGCACTACTATTAATCCTGGAGTAACATGAAGGCAATTTTAAAATTTAAATTCAATTAATTTAAAATTATGAATTTAAATTGAATTTTATATTTATTATTTTTTAATCTTACAATAAAAACATATAGCATGTATACATACAAAATGTTAAATTTGATGAAATCGTAACAAACATATTACATTCATCTTAGTTTTGCCACAATTCCCAATTTATTCATTGAATTTATTGTTGAATTCCAATGATATAATACTAGAGACAGATTCATCATAATTTTAGTTAAATTAATGGACGATCGTTATGTTATATCATCTGATTTAAAAACGTATGAGTAAATATTATGATTGTTTCTTTTTTGGTTAAGGGAAATAAATTGTTATTTTTTTATTTAATTTTCAGTATTACTCACCTAATCAAATATATTTTTTAAATTAACTTAGAATTAGATATTTCGCATACAAAAATTTTACAAATTATATATCTGTGTTTAAATTTAACACTCATTTATCACAGAATTAATTAATATAATGTAACCATATTGCCTATTCATTAATTAAAATTCCTAAATTGGTTTTAACTTTTATTAGTATATGATACTTATATTTCACGAGAAAGAGTGAAGAGCACATTAAAAGGTAAATTAGCTTGCTTTGTGAAAAAGCAAGCTAAAATGCGCATCTAATATAGTGTATCATAGTGCCGTACGCTACCAGACAACCCATCTTTATGTATCATCATGAATTAACTACGCCATTACCTTTTCTTTAATTTTATTTTTCACTCGCTCAGTACTCAATACGCGTTTTAAAGATAATTAATATATATTTTCAAGTAAAAAAAAATATTTTAAAAGTAAAATATTTTAATTAAAAATAATTTTATATTAAAAGATTTAAATTTTAAATTAAAAATGAACGAGTATGTATTACTCCATCAGAGCCCTTTGCTTTATTTTTGGAACTTTGCTTGTCTTTTTTTGGTTACTAACATCAATGCCCATCAATTGTATCTATATTCTTTTTTCTTTATTTATTTCTTCTTTTGAGAAATGTCAATTTTGAGTTCCAAATTTTGTAAATATCTTCCTTTCATTATTTGCAAAACAAATTTCCCTAAATGTTAGTGTGTCCATAGAATTTTGTACCACTTAGAATGTCTTGCTTAGGTAGAAATGCAAACTACTCACAATTAGATTCTTGACTTTTGGAGTAAAAGAAGGAAAAGTATCTAGAGGGAAGAGTATAATTGGTGACAATAATACTTAACAATTTAATATTCGAAATTCATGTATCTAAATATTTAAATCGTCTTTTAAAATTCGTTAGCAATGCTTGTGCCTAAGACTATGGTTAAGAATAATGAGTTCTCATTCATCAGTTATTGAACGGTACAAATTGCCAGTCAGCTAATGCTCGATCTATAATATAATTTATAATTTTATATTTATAAGGTGTTAGATAAAAAGACTCTTTCTTTCTTTTAATTTTAAATTGTGAGAACTGAGAAACCGTCAAAAGAATTCTGTTTCTGTATGGACCATACATGCGGCATGAATTTCAAATCAACCATATCAACAAATTTTGCCTACAAAAGTTATAGAAAGGAATAATTTGTTGAATAATATAGTATATCCTCTCTTTTTTTTAAAAAAAAAAAAAGAAAATAGGGATAATTTTTTCAATTTATTATTAATTAATTGTCAACTAATGGTCAGAGTTCAATATAAAGCTACTGTTTTTAACCAAAAGAAATTCATATGATTGAGAATTTTCTAAATTTTACTGCAGAGCTTATCCAGGGGGAAAAAAAAAAAGAAGGCATGTGTCCATAAATGAAAATTAATTTTTTGAAAAGATAGTCATGTATTTAAAATTTTAAACTATCAACTCACATTCATAATGAAATTTTTCTTTTTCTTTTTTTCTGTGATCTCCCGTCATTAACAAATTTTTAAAAGAAAATAATACTATTAGATAAGACTGAACGAAAAAGGCTATCGATAAAGATTGTGATAGAGATTAAAAAAAATTATTTTTAATTAAAAATTTTGAAACTGAGTCATGAGTATGTAAAAAATTATGTCAATAAACGTTCGTCTTTAAATTAGCCTTACAATATGCATATAAATTAATCGGGATCAATAAAAATAGAAAAAGATTTATGCGGATAGATAAATATATATTAGTTTATTAGTTGACATAACTATAATTTGAATTAATTATGGTTCACGGCAAAATCTAATTGTAATTACAATTTGAGTTTTATATAATTTGCACGATTTAGACAAACGCTATGTACGAATATATAAAAAGTTATGCGTGAATTAAATTGTATACTAAAATATACAAACAATGTGAATTGTATACCGAATTGTAGAAACATTATACATGAATTGTGTGGCGAAATATATAAACACTATATAAAAACTATGAATTGTATATTGAATTATATAAAATGCATACAAATGTTGCAAATTATACAAAAATGGTTATAACTATAGTTATAAAGAATAATTATTCAAACTATAATTGTGAAACGTAATTAAACTTTATATATTTGCCATATTATCTGGCTCAAAAAAAAAATTGAAAAGGCTGATAAAATCACATGGCTTCCTATTAAAGTGCTTTAAATTTGAAAGGGATTTATAAGGCCACCAAATAAATGGGAGTAATTGCCTTTTTCAATACTTGGATTTCACTCATTCACTTTGTACCCTTTTTAAAAAAAAATTAAAAAAATGAAAAGGAAAGGAAAACTATTTAGCAGTTCTCAAAAAGAAATATGTTTACATTCAAATCACATATTGTTGATCAAGAATCTAATAATTCATGATTTGGTCTCTTAAAAGTTTGTTTATTAAATTTTAAAAGCTTTAAACATTTAGCTAATCAAGTTATGAACCCCAAATCAAAAAGCTTGTGATGAAAAGTATACTTCATAAAACATATCTAGCTTAATTATTTGATACTCAATTTCATCTAACTAAACAATAAACACAAATTTTAATAATTAGACGGTACCATATTTGAAATTTGATTTAATTTATATACACAGTAAAAAATAATTATACTGTATTAACTTGTTGCAATAGACCAAGTAACTACTTTATTTGTGAGGTAATAATCCACATTATTTTTGAAGGATTGATTATAATTACTTCTTACTTGAGCTTACACAGGATCACCTCATTAGTCATTATCAAGGTGTTGAAACATTAATAAATTTAGGAAAAAATACGCAGATAAATAAATATATACTAATTAATTAACTAACATGTGTATAGTTTGAAGTAATTAGACTCAGGACAAGTATTTAACTATAATTACATTTTGAATTTTGTATAATCCACGCGATTTATACAAACATGAGCGATTGTCCATACGCCGTGCTCGAATTAAATTGTATGGTGAAATATACAAAAACTCGGAATTGTATAGCGAACTATATTAACATTGTGCATGAATTGTATAGCAAAATATACAAACGCTACACAAAATCTATAAATTGTATAGCGAATTATACAAATATATACAAATGATGCACGAATTATACAAGCGCTACTATAACTCTAATTACGAAATGGAATTTTCTAAACTATAATTACAATACATCATTAAATTTTATATATTTATCATTTATGAAATTTACTCACTTCTTTTCTATCGTTATGAGATAAAAAGATTATTATTTCTGATAAGTCTCGACTAAGGTCCTTAGTAAATTATATTTGAAAAGGTTCTTTTATATTAAGGGGTAGTTTACAAAGTTTCTTGATTACTTTCGTTATGCTAGACAAATAATCTACCAATTAAAACATCGAAATTATTATATTACGAAAAAGGAATAATTATTATAGTAGAAATAAAAGAAGGTGATTCATGATTAATACACATGGAAAAGTGGGTAACATTATTAGGGGTGTGACAAACAGAGAAAGTGATGTGGACATACCACGCTCTCACCACGTGACAGACTCCAAATTAAAGCACTAGTGATATTTCATTAAACTTTCTACTTTAGTATTATTGTTAATTAATTAGATTTAGAAATGTTTTTTGTTTTTGTCGTGCATTTGTAGATCTAAATATATAATCCTTGAATTATGTTAGGACATATCCTTGAGTCGGTACAAAGTACTCCCTTGTTTAAAAGGAATAATTTTTTTAAATTTATTTTAAAAAAGAATGATTATCTTTTTTATTTTGGTATATTATATACTTTATGCAATATTTATATATATTTATATAATTCATAATTTTTGTACAGTATTTGTAAATTTTGCTATATAATTTGTACATAGTGTTTGTACAATTCACGCATATTTCACTATACAATTTGATTCGCGTACAACTTCTGTATACTCGTGCACAATGTTCGTATAAATCTCGCAAGTTATACAAAACTCAATTACAACTAAATGTTTGCCGCGAGCCGTAATTAATTCAAATTATAGTTATGTTAGCTAATTAACTAATATATGTTTGTTTATCCGTGTAAATTTTTCATTTTAAATTCCTAAATATAAGATTTGAGGTTCTAAGTTTAAATTGTAGATACTATAACTATTTTTTTGAAACTCTTTTAGTGTAAATTTTAAACTGTCATTTAACGTAATACTGATAAAAATATCAAAATCAATGTAGTTCACGATCAACAATAAGTCACTTAAAGAATTGATGTTAGAGAATATTTTTTATTATTTGTATCTGATTTTATTAGCGTGATTAAGGGAATTAATTGAACTAATTAATATAATGTACTACATTTCTATAGAATTATAATTTAAGAAGATTAAATAATGGGTTGATGAGAAAAGCAAATGGATTGGATTGACAGTAACACCTATATATGTTTTCTAGCAATAAAAATCTACGAGGGAAGACATCATTGTCTCCGTGCACGCTAAGTTTTGGGGGGACAAAAGTACAACTTTTAATTACAATTAACCCAATTAATTAACATTGCTTAAGCGGCTGTCTAAAATAATCTCTTTTTTTAAATTAAAAAAAGGTTTAACTTATAGAAATGACAATTATAAGATCAACTATAATATAATATTATAAGGTAGTGAAAGTTGAATTGTTAAAGATCAGCATAGTCACGAGATAAATATTGGAGATACGAATGTTAAGAATATAGATGGAGGATTATATCAAAATAATTAAATAAGGATAAAAATGATCATATTCGTTGTAAGATATAAGTCTTTTGAGATAGTTTTGACATGTTTTGCATCGACCTATAGATGCATTGATCTATACCTGTGAAATTGTGGCAAGTAAAGATGTTAAAAGAGGATGAAGTAGGCCTAAAATTAGATGAAAGGAAGTAACAACTGATGGGAATGGTGCTCAACAAGAATATCAGAAGGACAAAGAAAATACATAGGAAAACATCAAATACTAAATGTATCGATTTACTGTGTATCCTTAAAGAATTTAATCCATTTGTTGTATCTAATGTTGTGAATTATTTTCTCCAGGATAAAATGAATATACATGTTAAAGAAGTAGTGATATCTTAAATCTCAATACATCAGCGAATTGAAAAATCAATGACGAAATCACAAAAACACTCTACTTTGTTTGTACGAAAATATATGCAAAAAAAAAATCGATGTCAGAAATGAGAGAAAATCCCTTTATTTATAGATAATAAAGGTAGTATGAACGTGTTCTTTTGTGTCTGATCGAAACGATCACAATCCTTTAGAAAAAACACCTTTAAAAAAGTTACAATCTTTCTAAAAAGTCATAACTCCTTAGAAAACTCACAATCCTTCATTTTTTATTCACACCTTTTAAAATCCAACAATAATCTCAAAAGACCTCCAAATATTTGGCATTAAACTAGTATGATGTATATAATGGAAGAAAAGTATTCAAATAGGTGATAAATAGTACATACTATTTAAAAATGAATTTTAAATTCGTATAAAATTTATTCTCGTATCTAATATCTTAACCCCAAGAAAGGAAATTTAATGTCCGAGATCTTGTCATACTTATAAAAAAATTTATTAATTATAGTACATATCACAATATCGCGATTTCGATTTTTAAATCAATCAAAGTGTTCGTATATAATGTTCTATTTTCCTATTTCTATTTTGGCATTGTTTCTCTTAGATCTCAAAACTTTGGGGGACCAGATTCATAATTAATTTATAATAGATGCATTCAAGAATTATAAAGACACTTGGGGTACATGATTATTTTTAAATGGAGAGACATTGAACTACATATATTAAACATTTATTTAACTCCTAATTAATAATTTTTCGTATATGACAAATCTCATGTTTGACCAAAATAGAAAAATGTTATATTCATGCACCAACAGACATTGATGAATATGGATACTCTTTTGTGCATTACTGGAGAAGATAAATTATGTCTATTCCAATACAAACAAATTTAATCTCTGATATTTTAGTGTTTAATTTTAAATTGTTCTAATTATTAATCACTTCTTTAAGAAATAGATTCTGCATCTCATAAGAAATCGACAAGTTTAGTATTTTATTTGTAGTAGTTCAAATGTTTAAAATTCCTAACTAGTCCTCCTATATACACATACACACACTTATGATAAGTATCGTCCGTTTTGGCTCAATATAATATATTTTACAAACTTGTTTCATCGGCAAAGCTATTATTCAGTTCAAAATATTTATATGATATCTTATAAAACTCTTCGATGCATCTATTATGTGCAGCGACATATAAATCATAAGGTCACTGATGAAATCGCTTGGGGTCCAATTTTTTGGGGGCCTACACTTTCTTGCAAAAATGTATTTATATTATTAAAAAGGTCTTATGTATTTATAAATTTGAAAAGAATTTAGTTTTTTGAATAAAAAATTTAATAATTTTTTACCTCATTTAACTTAGTCTGGCCTGTCCTATAGGTGCCGTTGGAAGGCAGAGAGTGTGTCAACGTACAGGCTTCCCTTTACTCCATAGGGTCTGCTCATCAGTTGCAGTATTTGGTGGCTCGAAATTGACTTGGCTTCGCTGATTGTTGTAATGATTGAGAAATTGAATAGTATTTAGTTAGTTGTAGCTTCGATGTAGCTATCTATGTTGTTGTCTCATTTATATTTTAACGATTATCATGAATCAATAATATTATTTTTCCTCTTTTACTATTTTTATCCCCTCACTATTAAATATTTTAAAGTCTCTCAAACGGTCAAACTTCTACAATATGCAAAATCTATTGTTTTTGTATATATAAAAAGATCAAATTTATTTTTTAGTGTTGTCTTCAGATTTAAAATACTAAAACAAATCAACACTATTTTAATCTCATTATATCAACTTATCAAGTTCAGCATAACACTATTTCGGTATTACTATATAAGTTTTTAGAATTTTTGAGTCAGGTTTTATTATTCTAATTTTAGATTATATATTTTCTTATTGAAAATTTATATTATTTACATTTTCACTTAATAAAATGTCCGCATACATCCTTCCTTTTGAGAGCACACTTAAAAATTACATTAAATATATTATAATTATTTAATTTATCTTTTACAAAAGATTTTTTATAAAATTTGACTTTAAACCCTCAAATTTATTGAGACGATCCTGATTATACTCACTTTCCATTCATAACTAGTCCTCCAACATATGTTCTTCGTATTAGGAAACATAAATAGTTATACAGTAATCTTTTTTTGTTTGTTTGCTTATTGATGTTATGATTGAAACTTGAAAGAAACAATTACTTGGTTTGTCAACTCATGACTCATAATTTGACTAAAGAAAAGATATAATTAAAAAAAAATGATTAAGATTAGATTACTAATGAACAATAATGTATGATTGTGGATGAATCTTGATCTCATATTTTCAATATTTTGTCAATTACTCACAAAACAAATAATGATTTATAAAGTAACAACACATGTTACTGTGTTAATTTGATTGGATGCTATATCATTAATCCCACAAGTTAAACCTAAAGACAGCCAATTGATTAGCAATATAACCAGCTAGCATGTTTTATTATTATTTTAATTATTATTATTATCACTATGTGTATCTGTGTTTGTTTGAGGTTGTAGATAAACCAAAAGTCATTCTTGTTTAGTTGTTCCTTTTTTTTGAGGAATTTGTTTTATTCTATAAATTAAGGTTCATTTCTTCTAATTTGGTACTCTGATAGCATTTATAATGCATTGTTAGGGACTTTGAGATATAAATGCTATATTATTGTTCGTATGAACCTCTTTTTATTTTTACTTGTGGTGTTATTTCTCTCAATAAAGTGTACACTTTTTTTATACAGTGAATTGTTCATCTCCTCTTGTGGGGTAGATCGATTGACTGAACCATGTAATATGTTTGTGTTACTTTTGATACATTTTTTATTTATCTTCTTGCTCATAGTCTATCGAGGTTTGCTTTGCTAATTTTTGCATGTCACTTGATTATTTCGGTCATTGAGATTATTCCTTATGCAATATTTGATTTGGTATAAAATAATGTACATTCTATAATTTTGAAAAATTTATTTGCTTGCAAAAATACTCTCCACAAATATATGATGGAAAGGCTTTATATGGTTTTGAAGGATAATTATATCTTTAATCAGACTAAACATGCATTTAAACTCTCTGCATCAAATTTCTGAAATTTTGAAATTTATATATATATATATTAAAGAATTAAATATAATATTAATAATATACAAATTTAATTCATGTATTATTTTTTCGGATGCACTCCATCAAACAACCCATTAAGTTCTTAATAATACAAAATCGTACTACTGATACTTTGTTTCTATTTCTTACAGAAAAAAGTACTGTATTTAATATGTCTTGAGAGTTGTAGGCGCACCTGATAGAAGCAAAAATAAAAGGGTACAATTTAACAGAATGATATTATTAATTACAGAATAGTAGTTTAAATTGACATTTCACCTAAATGTCATCAATTTTTCTGATTTAATTGATTTAGAATTTAGAATATAGAATTTAATACTATACAGTATTATATGGTCTTTAAGTACAAACGTTAAGATCTCATAGACATACGGATAAATAATAAATATAATAATAACGTTGTTAGAGAGGATTCTGATTTTCACAAAAAGGACTATACAATTGCACCCCACAATTTGTTTGGTAAATAATAAATCGGTCCTGCTATTATTTTCATTGAGAATGTCATAAGAGTGCTTTAATAATCGGAGGATTTTGAGTTCGAGCTTTTAGATTTATTTATTAATATTAGATTTTGAAAAATAAATAGTTAGATATAATTCGAATCTTAATATATAAAAATATTGAATATCAAACGAAAAAAATTTGAAAATATTATAAAAGCTTTTCCTTCCACAAATAAAGGTGAGATTTTTAAGAAATAATTTTTGATATTGTATCTATTGATCAAATTAATTCAGATTTATATTATATAAAGGTGAGAAATAAGAAAAAAGTTCTAAAAGTTTTTTTATTCTACAAAAACTAAAAGCAAAATTTCTTTTTAATAGCTTTTTGAAATTTGATGTTTATTTATTAGATTAATCTATATATAATTGTATCGTATAAATTCTATTAACAAAGGAAACACTTATAAAAAATTAAAATTTTAAGAGTTGAAAATTGCAGATTGAAAATGAAAAGATGCTCCACCATTAGTAGAAACAAAAATTCTTTCACCATGAATTAATAGAAAATTTATATTATCAAATATGATTTTTTTATGTATTTATTGCAGATTGAAAATGAAAAGATGTTCCACCATTATTAGAAATAAAAATTCTTGCACCATGAATTAATAGAAAATTTATATTATCAAATATGATTTTTTTATGTACTTTCAACTATTAAGTTCACTAGGAAAACACATGATAAGAAATTCGGAGCTCGTGGAGCCTGAACTAAATTTGAATTGCACACGATAAGATCCATTTGGGGATTACGTTCCCAACAGAAATTTTTTCATTTTCAGGGTTTAAACTCGAAATCTCTGAGTAAAAGCGAAACACTACTATCAGTGCATCACAACTCGTATTTGGCGTGTATCATATATATCTACACTAATTGATCATAGTTTCCTCATCAAAAATTATTGTACCTCCCTTCTAATAAAGCTTTTTCTTTTTCATTACTTTATCAGCCTTTTTTTTTCTTTAGCCCCTCCACGTCTTTTCTCCTTTTAGCAAAGTAAACATTAGAAAAGAAAAAGATGTTGGACCATTGTCAACAATTATCTTAACCAAAAAAATAATGGTTATTTTAATTGTCACATTATTATTAATTTTCATATCAAAAAGGACAATTTTTTTTACAGTAGATTTTGGTCACAATTGCTTAGATTTTCTAATCATTCTAAATTTGGCTGGACTAGTAACTTTGGGGCAACCCTCGATCCATTCTAAAATTTTAATAAGGAGAGGTAATCTACACTAGGTAAATTCAATCGATGAGCTTGACCCAAAAAGTAAATTCCTTACTTTCGTTGGCAAGGAATTTCGAACTTGAGACCTCCAAAATGAAAATCTCAAGTCCAAACCACTGATCTACCTCGAAGGGTTAAGTAGTAGATTCACAATTTGGTTGTTTTGTTGAGTCATATAAAAAAATCAAGAGAATCCAAGTGAGTTATTTTTGGTAAAGTTGAATTGGTGATCTGCAGAATGAATCAAAAGTCGGATTAGAGTGTGAAACTGCGAGCTAACTTAGATTCCACACTAAAGGTGTTAATCAGATGCAAATCTAGAATTTAAAGACAAAAAAGGCAATACAATATATTAACAGATCATATACGATTTCTGAACTAATAATATTTAAACTATATCACAATCAAAGCAATTTAGAGAAATAACTTAGTTTTATGAATGATGCAAATTCGATTCTCAACGCTCTCATTTGTCCTTAATGGCAACAACGTGCCACTGAACCGGAAGCCAAGTTACAACATCAAAATATGAGCTAACTTAGAGCTCTCAAAGGATGTTGGTAAATTAAGACATCAAACTAATGATTATAACAGTCGAATTCCACTGAAAAAAATATATAATAACAATTCAGTCACCGAACCAATAAATTTTTCTTGATGGGTGGGGGGGACCCCCCCCCCCAAAAAAAAAAAAAAAAAAAAAACTCTAGCAAATTTGAGATGAAAACAAGAAATGGAGAAAAATTCATAGTCGCTTGTGATGAAAGTCAAAATAAGTACTAGTACTAATTGGTAAGTGTGGTCCTTACTATATTTAGAGGTCCCAATTAATGTCCTTTCATCTTCATGGGTTTCTGTAGATTTTAACTTTATATTATATAGTACTTCAACAGGACATAAAACAGAAATAAAATTAGTCGGAAAAAAAACAGTGACATTGCACTGTTGCTATCATCATAAAAGGGCAAATATCAACCACATGCTAAAAAGGTTATACCTTTTTCATTTATGTTGTACAATCAAAACCTATGTACTTTTTATCCATCTTGGGAACTTGTAGCTTTAATTTTTTATCAACATCAACTCTTAGCTGCCTTAATAATCTTTATAGTAATGTTTATATAAAAAAGTATTGTATGACTTTAAGGAATCTAATGAGACTCATCCAATATGTGAAGAGAATTTTAGACACAATCATCATAGTTTTGTGATGGGGAAAATGAAGTCTTCAACATTATGAAATGGATCATGTGAATGACTATGATTAAGTGCTTGTGGGCACTATTGTGCAACAAGTCACATATGTAATCCAAGAAATGATGACATGGTTAATGAAATGGTAAACCTTTCATGTGAATAAAGAAAAAAGAGACAAGTACTAAGCAACAATCTTAAACTTGGCACGAATTATTATTGATAGTGTTAAAAATAACTCTCTACTTGACTAACTAAACTTAAATACACTCCTGATCTTGTAACAAGAGGGAGATGCACCCTTAAATTCTGGCCAAGTTAAGGAGGTGTTTTTAACACTTGTGATAGTTCGACGATGAAACTAATAATTTGTGTCAAGTTAAAGAATGTTTCTTTACTTATAGAATGTTTTAGATAAATCTTTTACATTCTTTGTTATATACAAATATAAAGTTTGAAAAAAAATATATTCAACCTAACCCATAGCTTTAAAACATGCCTCCTTCCTTGGCCAGTATGCATAAGTCGACTCAAACACCATCATTATCAAAATCAAAAGTGATCAGAGTATCGACTATAATCATCCAAGTAATTTCGATTCAAATTTTTTATTTATTCTAAAAATTTGTTAAATACGTATAAATTATAAATTCGAGATTATAAATTTTAAATTTTGATCCTGCCCTTCTAAAGGACGCACAAAAATATACTATTCACCTTGAGAAAAGATTGAAGTGTACTCCAGAATCAATAAAGTCAGATTTTGATTTGATTTATAGGTGACATTTCCACATTTTTGTAGAAGTAGAAATTTTGGTAAATAACTTTTGTACGAATTGATTTGTTCCGACACTTTTTATTTTGGAATCTTCCTTTAATATTTCCAGCTCATCAAGTTGAACCATTAAATTATACTGTCAAATACAATACTAACATATTGAACGTAATTTTATAACTTACCCTAAGATTATTTTCGATAAATTTATAAGTAAATATTATATAATGTTGTGTGGTCCAATATAAACAAACAAAAAACAAAAAAAGGGAAAAAGTTAAAAGAAAAAAAAGTTAAAATAATAAAGTAAGAAAGGTAACAAAATATAGTGGGGATCCATGCCTAATTATAGCGACAGTACTCAAAGGATCCATCTTTATGCATGTGCTTTTTTATTTTTCTATTGTCTTCGTATTTCGATTAATTTATGTGCATTTTAATTAATATTTATATTATCGAAATTTAGATAAATAGAAAAAGTTATGAATTTTAATTAGCAATTTAATAAAAATAATAATTAACATGCGATCACTGATTAAACTATGTTAATTTTATGGAGTATTTTACATTATATATAATTGAATTTCATGATCCAAGGTACCTTTCGTATAAATTAAGCCAGTGTTTCCAAGTAAAGGGATCTTATATACTCAATATTTTGAAGATGAAAACAAGGAAATAAATGAGACAAGAAGAATTAAAAATTAATTTTGAGAGGTCTTATTGCAAATATGAATGAGTAGGAGGAGCTTGTATGCTTTGTGCAAATAATTTTGTATTGCGCATGCTTTCACATAGGATGTGTATTGAGTAATTTAATTCGGAGAAAAATATTTTTCGAAAAGTATTTTATAATTTTTTCATATTCGTTTGGTTAATTTTTTTAAAAAAGCAAATTTATTTGGAATTGAAAAAAATGACTTTTCTAATGAAGGTAGAGAAAATAAGTTAGATATCTGACATTTCATATTAATTGTGTTATTTCCACCCTCCAGCATACTTTATCTTCAGCTTCACCCCGAACCGAGTAGCCTCCATCCCCCCAAAACCTACCCCTTCCCATCTCCATATAAAAGCAATTATAATAACGTATTTCGTGCAATTTCACAAGTAGAATTTGGAAAGGATAGAGTGTACATATCCTAGAATAATATTTTTTGCTTATGAAGTAATTACAAAATAAATAAGTAAAAAATCCTTTATTCCCATGAAATAGCAGCTTGGGCTAACAAACATAGGCCTGCATGTGATTTAAAAGCCCAACAAGTCGAAGTATTTCAGCCTTCTAGCTGGGCGATCTCTCACTGATTTGTAGGCCCAAATGGTGGTTGGTTCTAAATTCTTTTCTTTCCACTGTTGCGTTTGATATTTAATCAAACGGACGATCCTTCGTTTCGAAATAGATCTAAATTGAACTTATTTATCTTTAATAGATCAAATCTAAATTATTTACTCTTAATAGGACCCATTACCAAAACTTTCTATCTTTCTATCTATTTACCCCTTTTTATTCCGCGTGCTGACGTTATGTTGATGTCAGCATAATATTTATGAAATATACTCTAGCGGTATATATGTACCATAGCGGTATCATATAGAATGAACTCAGTCCTTTGTGATACTTAGGCGATATATTGATATCCAATTGGTGTATAGGATTTTTTTAAGAAACAACTAAAAAATTATTAAACTCTAAATTAATAGAAAATATATTCGTTATATACGCTGTCGGTATAATTATACCATATTGGAATCATATAGAATTGAGTTTAATCATCTGTGATACTCTGTTGGTATATGTATACCATATTGGTATATCATACAAGCAGGTGCTGATGTCAGCATGATGTAGCTGTCAGCATGATGTAGCGCGCGAATTTTAATATTAGGGGGACAAAATTTTAATAGTATGGGGGTACAAAATATAAAGGGGTATATGAATGTAAATAATTTGATTTTAAATGGGTACAAACTTAGTTTTCCCTTTTTTTAAAATCTTTTTTAAGAATAAATTATACAAATACACGTCTTATATTTCTATAATTTCATATAATCTCAACTGTTTAAATTAATTATAAAAATCCCAACCTTTTCTTTTCTCTCACCAATCCATTGATAGTTCCCCATGCCGTAATTATCACCCCCAACTGACACCTATTTCTTAGGCGTCAGTTTCCATCACTTCCATATTTATTGCATTGATTCCTTTTAAACTTATAATTTAATTAAAACTCAATCCTTAAAAAATTAAACAAACCAATTTCTCCCCTTTTCCATTCTCGACCCAAATCCCTTTCTGAAGAGTTCTCTCCCCAGTCTAAAATTCTCCATGGCTAAGGAGAATTCCCCATCTTCCCACCACATACAACACATGCACCCACAAACAATGAAAAAATCGACGAAATTGATACAAATTTGTGTTATTTTTGTTGTATTTTGTTGATACAAATATAGTATAAATACTATTTTGTTGACTTTTACACCCGCGTCTATTTGTTATTGTCTCTTTTTACAATAATGTATCATCAAGTATATATTTTCATTAATGTATTTTCTTTTGTATCAATTATTTATTGTATAATTAACATAACAGATCTTGTGAGTTGTATCAGTGATCGATAATCAAACATATATTTTTTTTTCATTTTTTGTGAACACTGTATCAATATTTATGCATACTATGTGTACGTTGTATGAACACCACATTGTTGGTATAATTGATATATCAACAATGTTTGTTTCGTTTGGTGTATAAATATTGTATCAACACACATAATTTTGTTTGAACATTGTAAAATCTCAATTTTTATTGTATCGGTATTATACTATTTCTATCAATAGTTACAGTTACTGATACATTCTGCAATGAAATTTTGCTTTTGACATATATCAACATCAATACCTCATTGTATGTGTGAATTCTGTATCAACAATATAGTCATTGTATCAGTAATACAAGTACAATAATATCAATTGTATCAAGTATAAACTATTTGTATCAACTTTTTGTTATCTTGTTTATTATCAACACTGATACACATTTCATTAAATGTTGCACTACTTGAATGCATCAACAAGCTGCAAGCAAAGTTGCTGATACACTGTTGATTACTCATTGTTTATGACCTGTGTGTTTTATCAAATGTGAACAAAATTCAGAGACCCATTCGTTGTATCAACAGTCTGTAACTCCCCATCTGTTAAATCAATAGTATCAACACACAATGGGTAAATACCAAAACCTGATTTCTTTTTCTTTGCTTCAACGTATAGCATTACACCCATGTTATTGCGAATTGTTATCGGCGGCAAATTTCCTACCACGATATTTCTGATCAACAACTTTTTTCCCTATTCATCCACCCCAACTCTACAACGATGACTGCTTCCAGATTAACAAATGATACATTCTCTCCGACAACTATTCCATCACTCTTATGCCTTATGTATACAACATCGTTTTCCCAAATTTTTGAATGTCGCAGCAGGATTGATACGTATTCATGCCATTGGAATCTGTAAAAAAATCACGACGTTCTCTTGAAATTTTTTTGTCTGGATCTCCTCGTCAAACTTTCTCTTTTTTTAAAAATTTGAAATATCTAATCTGTTACGCATACACAGCTATTTAACTGAAACTATGAAAACGTTTAAGCGTTATTGTAGGGATTAATTTTTAATTATAGTAACAACTCCCTTTTTAATGCAACTAATTTATTTACTACCTAAAAATTCGTTTTGTCTCAATCCACAACTCATGTAACGACTGAATATTAAAAAGCTGGGATTTTCTATAACTTTGAAAAAAGTTGGGATTATATGAAATTAACGATATAAAGTATGAGATTTTATATAATTTATCCTTTTTTTAACTTGTCTAAAAAAGATTCTTTTCTTTTTTAGCAACCTTCTAATTTTAAGGGTCTATATGACATATTTAAGATAATATTCTCTTACATTTGACATATCTTTCATTGAACTTTATAAAATTCAAAAGTTCTCTTTAACTTTTTTCAAATTTTGTGCCGCAAATGGAAATGGAGGGAGTAGTAACTTGGTTCCATGGACAACTAGTTTTCTTTTTAGTTCTTTACAAATTTATTACAATGCTATGCCTTTTTCTTTCTAAATGTATTTTAGCGTAAGAGATTTCGATAACACACAAAACCTTATTGTTCTTTGTTATGAACGATTGAGATTATACTATAAAATGTAGCTTATGGCTACTCCTTAGGGGGAAGCTTTCCACTAAGAAAATAGGAGAAAAAAGCCATAGCTCGATTTGGTTGATACGTTGGAACAAAATGCCCTGCTCCTCTTATTGTCACAAATGTCAAATTTTCATACTCCTCCACATATCCACCAACCTGCATAGGGGCGTACGTAGAATTTATGTTTGAAGAAATGAACAGATCACAAATGCAATAATTAAAAATTTAGAAAAATACAAAAAAATAAGTTTACCTCTCCCTCTAAATACCAAGGGTACCAAGATGTCTTAACTGATATATTTAACTTCTTTATAACATATCTTGTATCTGTCACGGGCACTACAACATCCATGTCACCACTGCAAAATATATATTCATAGCACATTATGTTGTAGTATCAAACTTTTCAATTTTGACCGTAAATTCAAGCATAAAATCTTTAAACATGAAAGAATCACAATCAAAAGTACATTTTTACTATCAAATACTTACCTATACAGCCAAATCCTTAATCCACTCTTCATCAACTGATGTAAAAGTGGCAAGACACTCAATGGTCTATCTTTCCAGTTGAGATTAAGTGTGTTACTGTCCTCAATTAAAAGAAAATTTATGATTAGCTTAAAAATATGCATACAATAAGAAACATAACTTTTCTTTTCACTAAATCAAGAGCTTTATACTTGCAACTTTCCCATGGATAAGGAAGATTTGTAACGTTCGCGTGCATGGCCTTCTGAACTTCTGGTACGTTAAAGTAGGACTGAATATAACTCGGAAGGCACGGATCAACATCCAATATCTATTTATAAGAAAGGAACAAAACACCGCGAAAAGTTAGTTGTTGAAGTTTTTTTCAGGACATTGAGGACCAAAAATGATGTAACATATGCTTACTGTAGTACTTGAGAGTGATCTGTTGGTGCACAATGGCGCGTAGACATTGTAGATAAATATATTTCCAATTTCTTCGTTGATTCTGTCCAAAGACGCGTTGCATTGCACAGATGCAGATGATGGAGTAGAAAAATTACAAGTCGATATGATTTTGTTGTATAGTTCATCTGAAATCAGTGCATGAGACCAGTAATACTCTGTTGTTCCTTTCATGTTGGCTTCGAAATCTACGTAGGCATTGCCAATCTGAGATGTGAATTCGATTAAACAATTAGTCTGTAGCTCGTAAATAGTATAATTTGTCGCTAAGATGTTTACCATATTAGAAAACTGTTGTGAGTTTAAAAAGTGTAAATGAAGAGTTATGACTTTTCTAAAAAGAGTTACAATTTTTCTAAAAAAAGTTGTGACATTTTCAATAAGACACAATAAACATCTTTCGTTCTCTCTTTATATATAGAGAATTTTTCTATCATTTCAAAAAGAGTTTTGGTGGCTTCTTCTTTTTCTACGCAAACAAATTCTAGTGTGTTTTACTGCTATTGAGTGGTTCGCTGATACTGTGGTTTTAGGTACCGATACACCAGTGAGTAAAAGAGGATATATTTCGTTAACCTGGGGTACTTGAGGGGAATAATTTCCTTAAAGACACATTGTATATTCAATAGGCTCGATGTACTTCTTGTCAATTTTATTTTTTGATTTTCTTTACAAACTTTGTTTTCATTACTAGTTTTAGTTTCTGATTTTGAAAACTTGATTAGAATCTTTGTGGTTATTATTTTCACAAAGTTTTGCTTTACAAAATATTTTTTTCTACAAAAGTTTTGTTTACTTTGTTCTAAGTATTTTAGTAATACATGTTGAATAACAAAAACTTACCGCAATTCCTTTCAAATTGATAGTAGTAATAGTCTTTTTGGCGTACTTCAATATAAGCTGAGCAAGCTGAGGTACATAATGTCCTGCGTAGCTCTCACCAATAAGGTAAAAGTCCCTTGCTCTATATTCTGGAAATCGTCCCAGCCAATTGACTAGGAAGGTATAAGAATCGCGAGCTGTAGTTCTGTCTCCGCTAAAATTGTAGTCAGAACTTGTGTTTGTATATGAAAATCCAACGCCAGCAGGAGATTCGAGAAATATTATGTTTGCCTCTGATGAATGTAACGTAAAATTCATTAGTATTTGGTTTATGTTGTAAAAGATATTGAGTTAGATTTTGAGTGAGCTCACCAGAAATCCATGAAAATTGATTCCTTTGTAGAGTGCCATCTTTATTAACTCTAAATGGACCAAGTTCACCAAATGCTCCTCCTCCAAGTGAGGAACAACCTGGTCCTGCTTGTAACAACAACGTAAGGTGGCATGTATGCAGATCTTATCCCTACGTTGTGAGGATAGACTCCAAAGCATAACAGAGGTAAATTATATTCTGAAAAAGAAACAAACCTCCATTGAGCCATAAGACAAGAGGCTTAGAAGCAGAATCTTTAGGCGATTCAACGAAATAATAAAACAAAGCTCTTCCAGCAATTGGATCAACTGTAATATATCCTGAATATTGGTTAAAATCTACATGGTCTGGTTGACCTGGTAATTTTTCAATTTTATCATTCTCTTTGAGTGAATTTTGAGTTCTAAAATGCACTGGTGAAGTCCTTTGTGATACAAATCTACTACGACTATTAAATTCTGGATAATGACCAATTGGCTTTATGTTTTTTGGTTTATAACAATGCACTAAATTAGATAAAGCTAACAAGATTAGGAAAAAGAAGAAGAAAGATGATGTTTTAACCATTTTTAAGTAATGTAAGTACATGATTATTGTCCCATTTAAATAAATGGCTAAGGCTTTTAAAATTTTGCGCCCGGCCAATATTGTTAATGATTTTTTTTGTCTCCTTTTATTTTATTGGAAATTTCTAAACAAAATGGTGGCATACGACGCATTGGACGGCTCAAGAATATTCTAGTGTTGAATAGTAATAGTTTAGTGATATCGTTCATTCTGAACCAGATTTTAGTGGAATATTCTGTAGACATTACTTCCTTTGTTTCGTATGTCAACATTACTAAAAATAATTGTTCTAAATTACTCCCTTTGTTCCATTTTATGTGACACCCTTTCTTTGTTGATCTGTCCCAGAAAGAATGTAACCCTACTCTCTTTAAAAAAATTTTTTACTCTTAATGAATTGATTCTCAGCTACACAAACATTTAAGTATGATTTTAGACTACATTTTGTCGTACTTTGTTTTCCAAACACAGGTATATTTCCTGTAGTCAAAGACTGATAACAACTTTGTCTTGTATTTTTGGTTGTTGATGTAGATGTGGAAAACATCTTTGTAATTTGTATGTATGTTGTTGCCGAGGAGAAGGAGCTTGTCATCACAAGCTGATATTTAACGAAGTGTTGTTTATATTAGTCAATTTGGATTATCTTTTAACCATACGTTAATGAAATAGTTAAGTCTCTAGAGAGAATAAATTACTCCCTCCGTTCAATTTTATTGGTCCATATTGACTTGACACACAAATTATTATGTATTTATTAAATATATTTATCAATTATTGTAAGTTAATTTTCTTACGTAATTTTATGTCTACCTTATCAAAAAAAGGGTTTTAATATCTATCCAACTTTAAGTTTTAAGTCATGGTTCGATTTTCTTATTAGGTCAATGGGGGGAAAGAATATTTTCCTTTTTGCGTCATATCGAAAGCATATAAATATATATTTGAGGAATTGCAAATAATGTTATAATACTCTTTTCGTCTCAAATTAATTGAATTTTTGAGGCTTTTTTAAAGATTCAAAATAGTTGAATTTTTCAAAGTTTAAGATAAATATTTGAAACTTTTTCCATATTTGCCCTTTCATTTATTGAACTTCTACATTTTCTAGGAAATAAATTACACTATATATTATGATTTTACAAAGGGCAATAGTGGAAAGTATGGTCTAAAGTTTATCTTTGAATGTTTTTCTTAATATGTGTGCATTACTTCACAAATTGAGTTAATATGAGACAGACTGAGTATAAGATAAAAAATATATGCGTTCGTTTGATACAATGTAAAAGAATAATAGTAAAGAAAAATATAGTTTATTATAATGCATTAATTGTGTTTGTATTATTTAGATGAAAATAGACTCTAAAATAAAATATTGACAATATAATATTGATTTAATACCAAAACGTATATTGTTAGTCTCTTGATAGATTCAACCACGTAATTTTAGAGACTACGTAAATTAACAACTTGAGATAAGCAAAAAGATTAAAGCAATTCTGGTTGATTGATTGATTCAAGTTCATCATAAGTTTGAACTTAATTCTAAAACTTCTATCTCACGATCAACAATGTTGATCGCTACTTAAATTTGTTCTAAGATACAATATTTATTAATACTGTACAAAGATATATTATTTATTTTAACACCAGTTGCTACTTTTTAATAATGTTGTTCTTCTTGTGTACATAATTTTATTAATTAACGTAATACACATGTGCAAAACACATTATTATCTTTTCACGATTCTTTTTAATAATATTAAATATAATAAACATAACAAAAGTTAAATGAATTTTTTTTTCTTATTATGGTTAAATTTCTATACAAAAATTTTTTCCAATTAAAATAGACTCGATCTAAGAAGAAAATAGACCAAAAAAATTTCAAATAACAATAATAAAAAGTTTTTAAAAAGGAGAAAACATCCCCAAAAAAGGTCTAAAAACCATCCAAAGAAATAGGTAAAAAACTTTCAAAAAATAGACTTGATCCAAAAAGAAAATAGGCAAAAAAAAAAAAAATTTCTTTTCACATTTTTTTCTAACTATTATACTATTATTTTAAATAATATTAAATATTAAATATAATAAACATAATAAAGAATAAATGGAGAAGATTATCTTATTATAATTATAAAAATATAATAAAAATAGTAATGAAGAAAATTTGCTTGTTGAGGTTAAATTCCTACCAAATCTTTTTTTCAACTAAAATAAACTTGGATCAACAAGTAAATAGTTTAAAAAAACTTTCAAATAATAATTTGAAAAAAAAAATCCAAGAAAAAAACCTAAGGAAGTCCAAAAAAATAGACAAAAACTTTCAAAAATAGTCTTGATCCAAAAAGAAAATAGTCAAAATAAACTCTCAAAGTAGTAATAATAACAATAAAAAATCTGTCCAAAAACAAGAAAAAAGAACTCCAAAAAATATGAAAAAGGATTGAAACAAACTAACAGACGAAACATGAAGTTATACAATCCAATATTAATTCCAATTAGACAATTACACTAAAACACATATATATACTATATCAAAAGTGTAAAGACCCTTGAAAATATTTTTTAAACTTTTTACTTTTCATTAAAATACTCTCCTTTAGATAAAAGAATTCCTATTATTTTTCTTAATTTATTATTTTATCTTTTATTTATTTAATTCCAAGATTCACTTTTGAATTAAATTTTTTTTGTATTTAAAAATCATTCTTAATTTAGAACTATTCTATATTAATAATAGTCTAGGCAACTAATTGATTGACGTGACACATACATATAATGACACACGTGTACCAAAATTAGAAAAATATAAATTTCACTTAAATAAGCATATTATTACATATATTATAATTTCATTTAAATAAATATGCTAATCCACCTATTATAATATATTGTTTGTTATTTTTATATATAATAATTTGTATTAACACGACACATCGCACTACCCTAAACTAGTTGAGAAAAAAGAGAGTACTCATGCCTTGCCATCAATGACGCTACGAATACGTGGAAAAGACATTGGCATAGGGATGCAGACCACAGAGTGAATAAATTAACACACTACTATAAAAGCGTGCTATTTGCCATGATTTTTTTATATTTTTAAATATCCACGGTATACGATCAGTTCTCGCACTTTAATTAGCTTCTGTATCATGTAACTTTATCCGAACAAATAGGAAAAAATTTTATTGATCTCTGCTGGAATTATGAAGAGTCTCAACCAGTTTGGTACCATGATTTCATCTTTGCAAAGGCAAATTCCTCATTGTACGTAGCTTCAGAAAAATGGGAGCAACCAACAATTCTTTACAACTTCAAGGCCTTATGCAGCAAGTTTGGGTTGGCCAATTTTAATCCCATATTATCAAGGATCTGAAACATAAAAAGAACTCAGGCATAACAGGAGTAAATCTCTGCAGATGTTTGAGTCAGCCCTCTCTCCATAGAACTGTTATGTTACTGTATAACAAAATTACGAGCTCTCACCATATTCCATGCAGAAAGTTCAAATGGAGCATGAGATACCAGCACTAGAAGTAAAAGAACACAAAAATCAACATATTATGCACTATAATATTTAGATAAATACATTTGGCCTTGATGTCTCTCTTTTGAGGAAATTAGTGTTGGAGTATGAACATGGAGGAGACCGGATTTTGTAAATTCTGAAGACATTAGGCTTCAAGCCGTACAAATGTTACAGAAAATATAGAGAGAAAATAGGGGTATATATCTACATATGGAACAATTACAGTGGAAAGATCCTATTCCAGGAAGACAGCCTTACCTCACAAGAAAAGCTTGCTATACAAGTGGGGAACACCTCCGCACGACACAAACTTTGTCTCCTCATATGCTGCGGTAATTAGATCTTACACTTCTACGCAGGAATGCCACAAAGATCTCAAAATACTTAACAGCATTGAAGTTACAAGCATGAAAAACTTTTAATCAGCTTTGTCATTGCAAAGATGACAACGAAGTGGAACCAGAGTCCTCTCAGCAAAGAGAGTGAAGATGCAGCTATATCTGTAAGTAACATATAAACTATATCTTAGAGAGATGTGCGCATCAATCATTTTAAACATGTCTCTCTGTCCTGTGATGAATAATATGAATTTTGGAAAAATAATTTACCAGAAGCCACACTGCACGGATCTTAGACCTTTTGGACTTGCTCGTGGACTTTTAATGCTTCCATAATGCTGCTTACCCACCTGCATCATGTACTTCATAGCATCAAGTAGATCAAATTTAAGCATATCTGACAAACACATAATGGAAAGTGGAAACCAATAAATAGTCCCTGCTCCTACATATCTCACTACCTTCCTAAAAGAGTCAGCAGGAGAGGTAACACTCCTTCGGGTCAATGAGCATATCAATATATAGTCTTTGCCCCAATTGAGAGAACCGGGTCATATCACAAATGCTCATACTTAGCAGTTAGGGAATAAGCCAAGAATTAGCGCTGGACAAGAAAGATTTTCCACCACACTCTGTATGATCATTCACCAAGCCACTCAACCCTAGCTCCTAACTGCTTGAGCCTTCTCAATGGAATAACTTCAGTACTAAAAGTACTCTACTTACCAAATATAGCCCTACAAAACAGTAGTAACAGTAGTGGCAGTAATCACCAACAACAACAATAAAAAACCAAGTGTAACCTCACAAGTGGAGTATGGGAAGGTGGTGTGCACCAAATCTTGCCCCTACCTTGTGAAAGCAGAGAGACTGTTTCTAATAGACCCTTGGCTCAAGTACAGCATATCAAAACCAATAAGGAAAGGAAATACCATACTGAAGCAACCATATAGAAATAATGGAGAAAAGAAATGGTAGCAACAACAAAGAGTAAGATAACCGAAGCAAAAAAGCCATGTAATCATAAGTAGTAGCAGTAATTTCAAAAAATCACTATGGCGTATTATAGCGCTACTATTAAGACACAAGAAAAATGTTGTAACACGTAAGAATAGAAAAGGATGGGTCTTTTTACTTCTGAAGTGGTTTGAAGGTGAACTCTTGAAAGAAACAAGTCTCATTTAACGTTGAACTCCAGAATATTGAAAAGGTTGAAAAAATAATATTGTGAATGGTTACAGGAAGGTTAAAATTTCTAAGAGATAGCCCTATGCAGCAAGAAGCTAGTCTTATGAAATGGTATCTGGGATAATTCCCACTGGTTTATTGTATAATTTAAATAGAAAACTACACACTCTAGAAGGCACAAACAAAGAATATATGATCCCTGGATAAAACTTCTGAATTAAGAAAACACAGAAAGAAAATATAAAGACAACAACCATTATGCCATATAGTCTTTTATTTGATGCTTTATTCTCTTCTCAGTTCTCACAGCCAACTCCTGACAGATGGCAGTTGATAGTTACTTCACAACAAAGGAGATCATACCAACTGCATGAGGCAAACATAGACACTAAAATAGCAATTGTTGTACGGTTTTTCTTGCGAAACAGAGTCAAAGTATCTTATAATATTAGGGACACAACTAGAAAGGGAGAAAAGTTGAAATCAAAAACAGAATAAGAGACTTGGATCAACAAGCTACCCTTCAAGACTGGGACTTGTTGGATAGTATAAATTTCTGAACCCAAATTTTTTAGCTGCAGAAGCTGTTGTCTCCCCAATACATGCAACAGCATTGTCCCACTGTCTCGATGTAGGAATAATGTTAGCCCATACCCTGTCAAATAATCCAGCAGAATGAAAAAGGAGAAAGACAATAAAGCCTCCACAATTAAGGTAGAAGGATAAAGAACATAAGGATACGGTTCTGCTCCATGCCCAATGAACAATATCTGGGAACATCAAATATTTTCTAGCATGTTGGTGGAATTACAACCATCAGCTACAGAATTAGTGCACTTGCTAATGCCAATATGAGATAAATGTGTCATCCGTCTAATTTTTATACAAAAATGAATAATTTGGAGCATTGTACCTGAGGGCAGAGGGAGATGCTACAGCAACAACAGGAGCAGAGAGAGCTAGTTCAAGAAGATATTGATCAACGTGATTGACTGGTGCCTGCAAGAAATGGAAAGATCATGTGCAGAAAAATGTATCTAATTAGTTATCTCAAGAGCAAGGATCCAAGATGTGGTGCTCTATCTAAACTTCAACCATACGTCTGGAAGAGTACACTGGTCTCGTATGAGTAAAAATGCATTTTCTTTTCCAATGGGGCAATACAGAAATATGATACCGTTGTGTAAGTGTTCAGCCGAGTAACATTGAATCCCCGCCCAGAAAGTCCTTCCTCTGAAATAACGGAGCCGTATGTCAGTTTAAAACTGCTCAAGACAGTTTCGTATTCCCAAAAAATTTGCAGACTAAACATGAACTATAAGGTGAGACAGTTGCAAGATATCAGACGAATCAGGATCTTGTACGGATATGGCCATGCTGAAAGGGAAGGACACCATAGAACAAGACACCACCACAGAAACTATAGATCCTCCACAGAACCAGAAAAACCAGAACGAGAATACATGGAAAAAGAGATTTCTTATGAAATCAGATTGGTGGGAGAATGAGGAGAGACAGAAACATAAAGAGATGGACCAATATCACACACACCAATGTCAGTGCTGGCTTTTGCTGAAGCAGGATAAAGAACAGTGCACTTGTCGTTCCCATTCTTTGGAAGCTCCAAAGCTAAAACCTTGCCAGTAGCTGAAAAGGCAATTAGAATGAGATTTTCAGGCAGGCAGGCAAAAACATAACATCAATCAAATTTTTACTGCGGAACAGTTTGCAAGGACAAAAAGGTGTATAAATGAATGACAAATGCAAGGGATTCATCCCTGATGCACATGTGTGTGCCTTATGCTATTTCCAAATGTCAAAAGAACAAGTGGGAAATTCACTCAATACCCTTCGATGGTGCAAATGCCACATCAAGATACTGCTTTGAAGACTGAACAGCTTCATCAAATATGCTGGCTGTACCAGATCCAACGACCGCTACTCTGACAGATGGGGTCCCAGCAGCTCTAAGTAACAAATTACAATAAGTATGGAGGACCAGAGAGTGCAAAAGCAAGCATAGAGCATTTAGACAGCTTAAGGAATTTGAGGCTTCTGTCAACAAATAAACAGTAATGAAAAACATTTATAGTACACTTCATATTTTTGAGAACTAATTATTGTACCATTTTTAGTTAATTACTTCATTTGCCAACATAATTACAGAAATAACAGGAAACACTATAATGACTCTCGGTTTTTTTATGCTGACAACCAACTGATAGTCTTTTATACAAGCTTTCATTGCTTCATTTTGGAAAAAATCTACAGTTGATGGGATGGATGGTGCAAACAGGACTGGGGTGGATGATAACGTGTATGGATCCTATTCCAAGGTACGGGGGACTTAAGTCCACATCAGTTTAATGGAGAGCTGATGTGGGACTTATATAGCTTTGGGCTCTACCACTTAAATAGCTAGCTATTGGGGCATGGTTCTCCCTGGGTTGGTATCAGAGTCATCCACCGCGCTTCCCACCTTGGATGGTGACGTTAGTAT
>JAPFFP010000080.1:24082147-24111498 GCA_026153255.1 Solanum medicagineum | reverse complement strand
GTTAATCTGTTAGGTTCCCCAAATCTAGTGAGGACTTTTATAGGTCTAAACTGGTCAATCATAAAAAAAATGTTGCCGATATAAGTTATAAAACACCAATAAATAGTAATTTACAACAGGAGGACAGAAGTGTGCAGACGTGTGCAAGATACTCAGGCTGAGCTGCTACGTCTCTTCCTAATAGCAGGAACATCCTCTCTTGCAATCTGCTACAATATGTAGTTAGCAAGAAGGGACAATTTCTATATGTAGTCCTCTTCATAATTCTTTTAGATCCCAACTGTATGAGTCTTCTGTTATGGTATATTCATCTGCTTCTACATGATATGATGGCTACTACTGGCTTTACACAATTTATGTACCTATATTATCCATAGCAAGGCATGGTGTTCTCATCTTATTCTAGTTATTACCTCGTGTTTACTTTGTTATGAATCATTTAATTGATTTTAATGTGAATTGTGAGGTTTATTTAATTGTCTATATATTAACCTAAAGAGCAACGGCTTAATGAATGATATTACATTCTAATGTTTATATTTGATTCTCAAATCACATTTCTTGAAACCAAAGATCTATTCATAGTTTCATGAATTAGATTTCAACTATTTTTTTATTTAATCCAAATGAGAGGGATACGATACTTGGATGGTTTAGAATATTAATCACATCGTAGGCACTAGGTCCTTCTTGGAAAAAATTTGTAAGGCCTGCAGCAATTAAGAGAAATCAAACAGCAACTTTCTTTTTACTTGTTCTATAAATTGTTCATATTTTATTGAAATTTCTTTTCTGTCAAGCAAGTACATAATTTTACTCAAGGACAAATGTTACTTCTCAAGTGTAACTGATAATCAGAACTGAATATAGTCTGGAGAAAGTAAGGAGTCCTGCAACGCATATCGTGGTTGCTGACAGTCAAGCTTGTCTACACTACATTATTTGAATTTCACAAGGAGGAAGTAATAGTGGTGATATTAGTACTTGCTCAGCAATCGCAATAACAGCAAAATAACACACCAATTGACTGTTTGATTTATACTTTATAATAGCAATAGCAATAAAATTGAAGTTTGGAAGTACTTAGTTTGTCCGCATACATATGCTATAGCAATATCTCAAAGCAATGGCTCACTTCATTTGTGTCTGAATGCACAATATGCTATCATTCAAAAAATGTCATCTCCATAGTCTATAATTCTCTTCTGAAGCCAACATAAAAAGGAAGACCACAAAGGTACTATTGTATGCACACACACATACGCACCCTCCCACCCCACCCCACCCCACCCCAAACAAAAAACGAGCAGCAAAGAAAATCTCAGTGCTCATAAAAGTTCCAATTTTGCATATTCAATAAATAGATAACCATACACTTTCCTTGAAAAATACGTCATTTGACCTTGAAAGATTGAAAATATTGTATTTAAAGAAAGAGCAACTACCTAATTTTGTTTAGAGTTCTTATATAGAGAACCACTCTAACCTTTAAAACAAATTGTCTGTAGATAGTATATATTGTGACAAAGCAAATCAAAGGCATCAGAAGAATCAGCTAGAATTCATACAATGAACAGAAATGAAAAATGCCATAGAAATAAATACACAGATGATCGATACTGAGTCTCAGGCAAGTAAATATGAACTAAGATTTCCGAACCAAAGCACAGATAACAAGAATCTACCACTTAGTACAGAAGTGAGCCTGTCTAGATCAGGTAAGTGCATGTGCTGAATGAGAGGAAGCTCAAGAGAATCAATCCCATGTCTGGCCTGTAAGCATGAAAAAGAGGGAAAACATAATTTTATTTTTTTGAAACTAGAGGGAAAAACATAATTATTGAAGATGCCAAAGTTACTACTTTCTAGAGAGACATCCAAGCTAAACAGTTGCTTGCCCAAGGTTTATCCAGTCTACATCACCGTGACCTTTGGTATTAGAAACTTGGTCTGATGAAAATGTCCTTTGTTCTCATTCATGATAATTTCTTATATATCCTTTATGGATACCTTTCCTCTACTTCAGTTATTTCTTCTCTCTATCTTACAGGGAGAACCACATGAGTCAGGAAAAGAATTTGAAATCCCTGTGGTGCATTTGCTTCTTTTCGTCCCTAATAGAAAGCAAACAAAAATATATGGCCAGCTAGGTAGTGATTTTTATAAAAACGTGTGCTTGCTTTGACAAAATATTTTCCAAAAAAACAAGTCATAATTGGGAAACTTCTTGTTGAGGATAACATTTTCATGAAATTTTTGGGTATTAAAGGCATAATAATGTGTGATTTTTTATTGGACCAACTACGAAATAAGACTTGAGAGATTGTTGTGAGTAATATTTCTGGCAAAGGAACATCAGAAAATGACTTAATTCGCAGAACTTTTCAGAAAATATTTCCTTTATACCAAGCACACCATGTTGTAAAATCAGAATGCAAGAAATGTATAATAAAAAGGGATACACCCAAAGGTAGCAGATGCGGGTTTTCCTTGTCATAGGCAAAAAAATGTATGCACGTGATTTAGTGCTCTTCACTACATCATCTGTCCAAAATTCATGCCTAATATCCTTCACAATGCCGCTAAACCAAATGCTTCCAATTTCTAGACTAATTTGCAGTTCACTCTTCTCTTTCTCCAGGATAACCAGGGGCAAAGGAAGAGTGTTGGCTATCGATTCTGCCAAACCCAATAATTTTGATTCAAACTCAATATTTGTGTGAAGATTATTAGTATAGAATCTAGAACTCATATATCATTTTATCATCCTAGAAATGCAAGTGATCAGCAGCTAAAAGTTTCAACTAACTTAAGCATTTGATCAAACATTTAATGTGTTACTCCCTTGACACCAATGTAGCTACAAACAAACACCAAAATTTTCTCTCTTACGTCACTCACGAGCACGAAACCACCGCAGAAACCCCAGAACTTCGAGATAACAACATACAAATCCAATTAAAACTCAAAATTGAAGAATCAGCATATAAACGATTGAGTACCAGAGCACTGATGAGCTTGCCGTTCTTGCCGCGTTCTCTGGTCACAACAACTTTCGGCTCCTTCGTCGAACACGAAATTGGGACCGATGAAAGTGAAACGCACGCCCCGACACCGAATGGACGGCGGAAACAACTCCGCCGCTGCTGCGTGGTGGAAGACGACGTCGTCAACGGAGGAGGAGAGAAGGAGGAGACTGAAGACATTTGTGGAACGTGCGACTGGCAGCTGTAAGCCTGTAACCGATCTTAAGACCGTAACGCTTTAATCACCGGTCAGTAAGTACTCGTCACCGCCCACCAATTAAAAATGCTACATGGCACTGCAATAAACAACAACATATCCGACGAAATTAGACCTATCCAGAGAATAAAATATAAACATACTATACTTTTTCACTGAACATAATATTTAAAAGTTTAAAAATATTTTTAAAATTTATGATTTAAAAATATATTTATATGACTAAAAATTATTTTGTCAAAAATAAAAAGAAAATTAAGAAAAAGATACTACATAATTAATAGTATTGTAAAAAAATATTACTTTCTTCGTCTAAAAAAGTGATCTAATTTGACTTGACACAAAATTTTAAAAAATAAAAAAAAATTTTAATCTTTTGATCAAAATTATCAAAATAATTTTTGATCTTATAGTGTTAAATATGTCACGTGAATAGTTGAAAGTAGAGTATTATTAAAAAAAGAATCATTTTTTTAACAGACTAAAAAGAAAAATAGATTATTTTTTTTAAATAAATAAAGTATTATATTACTCCTTTTTTACATATATAAATTGAAAATTTTACAAAATATACTAAGGTATAACAAACATAAGGGAATAAATTACATATATTAAATTTAATATTCTACAAAATATACTAAAGTATAACAAACATAAAGAAATAAATTATCTATTTATTTTATTTTATAATTAAATAAATATTATTAAAAAAATATTTTTAATATAACAAATAAATAAAGATCGACGCATATGAAATACCTTCCGTAATCTCAAATCTCAAAATCTTCAACTTAATTGGAGTATTACTTCCTTTATCCAACCATTATTGACTTTGAAAAGGAATAAATGACAAGATAATTTATTTTAAATTATTTCTATTAAATATAAGTCATCGAAATATAAAAAATAATATTATTTTATTTAATGATAAGGATTATAAATATAGAATAATAAATTATTTATTGATTTTATAAATTTAATAAATAGTATTAACAATTTTAATATAATATAAATTCTACTTGGATGAGGTAGCGGTAAGGTCTGCGTACAATCATCCCTCCCCAGACCCCACCTGTGGGATACAACTGGGTATGTTGTTGTTGTTGTTGTATAGTGGGCAAGTAAAAATAAATTCTTTCTATCTCATTTTATATAACATAATAGTTAAAAAAGGAAATATTTAAAATTTATAATTTAAATTATATATGAATATTTATGTGATTAAAACTTAAGAATAAAAATAAAATTAAAGATAATTATTTTTAAGTCTAATGAGATGACATTTTTTTAAAATGAATTAAATTGAAAAGAATATCATATAAAATAAGACGACGAAAAAAGTTACTTAATTTAGGAACTCCAGAATGGGGGGTCTATATTATCGACACGTTTCGAGTCTGAAAGGATAAGAAATATCATGACATGTATCATATATGGGCCCATGATGTCCTGTGACCTGCCTACCGACCATTGTAGGCAATGATAATCGTCTGTTGTGAGGAAGAGAGAAACTTTGATCCAAACCGTTCGTTCAAATGAAGCGACAATCAAACGAAAATCAACGGCTGTTATAAGTTTGTGCCTATGAGTTTACATATGAGTGGATACAGGTGAAAAATATTGATTTGGAGGTGAGTTGTAGGAACAGGATCTCAGGTGTGTGCCCCATGATGCAACAGATTTAAATAATTACTATAATTAAATTTAACTCTTTTATTTTATTCTCAAAGTAAAGCTAATTAAGTGGGGACGTTAATTAAATAATATAGGAATTTTAATAAAGTGATTAGTATCATCTATTCCTCTTTCAGTGAGCCAAAAGTTAAGTTTGGAATTGTATAATAATCTTTGGTTATCATGTATCATACATATATTCACACCAAATCTGGTAAGTATATTTTTTTCCTTTACGAAGAGTTTCAAATTTTATGTCCAATATTCACGGAAAAATTACATATTTAACGCCGTAATTTTAGAATGCTATTATAAAAATTTTAAACTTATCACTAATAAATTATTTTAATCTTGAATTTATTATCGCCAGATCGACATAATCTCTTTGTGCGATGTACCATCTTTCGCACAAAATAATTTAGTGCATGCGTATGCATGCCTTCGGCTAGTTTCAAAGGCATAGAATTTTTACTATAATAAGTAAACCAAGGGAAGTTTGTAAGAGTTCTAAAGAAGAGCAGTTTAGTGCATGTACATGCATGCCATCGGGTAAAAGTTTAAATTACATTAAGAGAAAAGTATTAAGTATGTTTTGAAGCTCACCAACTGTTAATCCTAACCAGACGGCGAGAAATTACTGTGTCGTAACAATTTAGTACATGCGTCGCATCTGCTAAAATATTGACCAATTACGGTGTAGTATTAATTTCAACAGTATTTTTTTAAAAGACACGATATCGATTTAATTTAGTTTTCATAATTAAATGTTCTTGTTTTTATTTTTTTTACTCTTAATGAAATGATTTTCAAACACATATGAATAATTTTAAACTATAAATTTCAAAAGTATTGTTTTTTTTCTTAAATTCTCGGCTTCTTTATTTCAAGCCAAATAATATCTTCTGGTTTCGAACGCAAACTTTTAAGCTGATACGCATTGTATTATCATTGAGAAGCTGTCGAATTGAAAACTGAAAGTTTGTATTATCCACACTTCGAATTTTCAATTCAACAGCTTCTGAATTTGTCACTGAATAAATTACGGAAATTCTATATTCACACCGGCAGTTTCCCATAAGTTGCAGCAAATAACCATTGAATCTCACGCATTTTTGCCAGCCATTACAAATAACACACACAAAAAATAAAATAAAAAATCAAAGAATTGATTTGCATCCAGCAGACCTGAATATTTTGCAAGCACCATTTTGCTATCTGAAGTACACAACATGTACCACAGTGGATGATTATGATTTATTCCATCCAAGAAGTTTCATGTCTAAAATCCAAACTTCTAAATAAATGTTTAATAGAATCCCTAGGAGACTAACACATCCCGTCAAAATTCAGTCCACTCCACATTTGGAGGGATTTGATTAAATTCTACATTCCGTGCTTGAAACAAATAGATTACGCTCATTCACCATTCAAGCAGAGGAACTCCGTGGCAGATTTTCAGCTTACTTGTTGCTGGTGAGTACCATACACTGGATAAGCCCCATAGGCGGCAGCATACATCCCTGGGTCATGTGGTGGTGGGAATGCATATCCATACCCATCATAGAAATGCCCTCCATAGTATGGCCCAGTCCACTGGTTCCCAAAATCAGATCGTGACTGCAATATTCCACGAGAAGAGATTGAGTAATACAAGCATAGACAGAGACATGTTGAAGAATATCGCATATAACAGCTTAGTTGGTACCGGATGCAATTTATCTGAGAGTATAACAGTTAGTTGGTGCAAGATGCAATTTATCTGAGATCAGTTATCAATGCCATCCCAACTACCAATAGTTATTTCACAACCATGGCTTCTCAATATAAATTGTTTAGATATATGTATGTAAGTATTGATGGAGCCCTTCTCTTTTTTCTTTTTAATAGACACCCAACTTCTACCAACAAACACAATTTAGAGTTTCTATAACTCAAAACAAATGTTGGACACAAGAAAACCTATTGAGATCTATTGAATTATCGATTGGGCCGGCCTCCCAACAACGCGTTTGATTTGGAATCACAGAACAACATAGGCACCTCCTTACAATCCTTCAGAGACAGATGCTACCCAGTGATCATAACTGTTCTAAGCATTAGCCCACCTGTCTTGGAGATCCGTTTTTTCTCCAAAAGCCCAAGTCTTCAAAGAAGGCAACAGAAAGGAGACAGGAAATTGATGCAACACAAGCATAAATGGAGAACATGTAAAGAACCTGGTGTCTAACTGCTTAATTGGACCAAGTTGAAATTTATCAGACAGAACATATCACTAGGCTATTACCACCCTCAAAAAAGTGGGGAGAGAGGAGCAAATATTTTGATCACCTTACAGCATAAAATCAGAAGTATGTTATTATAACACACTAAAGCTTCCTTGATGGCTTACGCAGCTTGAAAATAGATATTCCTATTTCTACCAACAAGCATACTTAGGAGTTTCCTTAAGTCGAGCAAATGTGGGAGAATAGAATAAGTATAAGACATGACAGATGCTATCCACTAGATCTATGTCTTGTCCTAAGAATTCAATGGCCTTTCTGGAAATTTTTTTTTTTTTCCCAAAGACAGAATTTCAAAGAAGCAAACAGCGAAGAGACAAAGGCATGATGAGAGAAAGAAAGAGATAACACCTGTTTATTTGCTGGATTTCGTCCCCAAGAAAGGCGCACTGTTTGCTTGCCAATAGCAGTACCGTTCAACTTCTGTAAAGCTTCCTCTGCATCATTCCTGCCATACAAATTATATAGATTTGTTACTGAACATTTACTGTCTAATAAGATATCTAACTTCTTGAAAAATCAAAATCCACAAGCTACCTGTTTGCAAATTGCACAAAGCCACACCCTTTCCCAACTGGTATTTTTACAGAAACTATTTCACCATACTGTGCAAAAGGCTGTCTGAGATCTTCATCACTGACATTGGGGTCAAGCCCTCCAACAAAAATCTATGGTGATATTGATTAGCCAAAGGGACTCGAAAATTAGAAAATGAGTAAGAGAAAAGAATAGAGTAGTTAACAAACTGTGGTATTTGTAGAATCTGCATCAGGTTGTGATCCTTGAGCTGGTCCACCATTGGAGTATCCACCTACCCAATGCAGTTCAGAAGCAAGTATTAAGAAACACAAAACAGTCAACTCGACTACCACAACGTCCACAGTAATTGTTTGAAATTATTGGACCATCATTTTGTTGTTTGGACTATAAATACAGTAAAACCGCAAAGGAGAAACTACTACCTGCAACTTATGGGAAACTGCAAATGAAGTGAAATAGGAAACAAAACCTATGGTTAATTAGGAAAGTAGCACATTAATTTAACCTGTTTGCACACCCCAAAGGGTAGCGGTTGCGGGTTCCCCACGTCGTAAAAAAAAGAAAGAAAGACACGAAGATATTAAAGTAAGTCCATAAATGTAAGGCAAGTAGTCAGAGAAACATGCGTACACAATATGACAAAAGAAAATCCTAATTAGGAAAAACAAAATTCTAAGCATCCTGTAACAAGAGGAAACAGGTGTAACCGGAATACCATGATACTGCATATTAGTTAGTAAGTCCAGAAGTGATGAACTTTTCTCTACAAGATCGCTAATACTACAGGGTGGGGGGTTGCACATGTGTTTTAATAGCAGAAATGACAGTGGCACCAAAGTGTGACACTCTTTTACAGTTATTAAATTAGAAAAAGAACAAAGAACTATTTTTTTTTACTTTATATGCTCAGAAATGATTTGCAATTAGATCCATTTCTTCCAGTCTGCGCTACTTTTCACCAACTTCACACAGCATTCATGAAATGAAAATCTGTGAGAATCTTATTGTTTTCTTGTGCAGAAATAAAAGAAACTTGAGAGAGTTATCAAAAGTTAATGCCAGCAAAGATATCTAGATTAAATCGCTCATTACCTTGAGAAGAATATTGCTGGGGGTATCCTGATGATTTCCGTGGTGTGGCAGCACCAATTCGCATAGGCCTGCTTGAACAATACACACCATTCATTTCATTCATAGCTTGTGACCTCTCACTATCATCTCCAAACCTTACAAAACCATATCCTTTTGAACGACCAGTATTGGCATCAATGACAACTTTAGCAGCTTTAACAGAAGGATATTTTTTAGAAAAAGTTTCATGCAGTAAGGTATCAGTAACATCTGCAGCTAAATCTCCTACAAAGATGGAAAGATCAGAACCGTTGTTTGCTCGCTTGTCACCCATGCTGAATGTAGCCCAATTCAGACGGAAAGGTTGTTCCACATTAGGCATTGTCATGCAAGAATATGTCTGCAGAACTTTCTCTGCAGATGCATGCGTGAAGAATTCCACAAAACCATATCCTTCAGAGAAACCAGTCTGTTTATTGCGAATTACCTTGATGGAGGCAACCTGCACAAACAAGAGCCATATAAGTTGACAAGAAAATCACGAGGTCAAAGACTCCATTTCCCCATTTTCCCAAATGGAGAAATCAGTTTTAGGTGGGCAATGGGTCAACAGTTAACCCTGAAGCACCTTCGAGAGTTTTAAATGGCTTGCATCATCATGCAAGAATTGCTCATTCTGTTTCCAATAAAAACATAAATTGAACAGCTACCAGGAGTTTATAGGATGTCATTAATTACTCAGTATTTCCTTCTCATTCAAGTTGAACACTAGAGAGCCTCAATGTTCACCAACTTGAGTGTGGCACCACTTATCATGCTCATTGACATAGGCAAAACAATATGTGTAGCAATTTTAGTACAGAGTAGCCTTGTGCACCAAAAGAATGCCAAGGGAGGTGCTTTCTTAAAAGTTCACAATAAAAATCATAGTTACACAATATTAGGAATTTTAATGGTTGTCATCCAAACTCTGCTAAACAGCAGAAAGACAAGAATGAAGAGAAAATAGATCTTCCACGAAAAACTTGTTCTTTTATTTATCTCCTCATTAAACATGCCTACTCCAAAGAGATCAACATCTGAACTTGGAAATTTAATACTTATTGTGAGTATTATACTCCAGCAAGAGTCAAACAATCCACTGAGGAGATTCTTCAGAGAAGTCGATACCAAAATTTGAGAATTATTGACGATGTACTTAAAGATTTTATAACATGAACTCTTCCAACTACCTTGAAACATCAGACAGTACCATGTTATGCTAGTAATTATCTTGTTATGTGCAGTATTGTCTAGCCATATCAAACAACAACGATTACCATTTCAGAGAGGTTACAAGTAGATTACGTGATGGATTTCATACTTACCAAAACTCAAGATTATACCTTTATAATCACTCTCAAAGCATGTTACGACATTCAATGTGGAAAATCTAAGTCCGACATGAGCTTTTTGCATCTTAAAATTCAAATTCAACAGCAAAAGTTTCAATCTTGAACGTAAATTTTTCATAAAAATTGTAAAGCTACTCAACTGCAGCCATAGAGAATCTGCCAATTTGAACTCTCAACTCGAACACATAAAGAATGTAACATCGTTTCCTTAATTGGCAATAATATGTTAAAATTAGAAATACTATCTAAACTAATAGAATAATTACCTTGCCCTAATTCACAATCGAATCTGTAACTTACCTTTACAAACTATTTTCTCTAGAAAGCATGCAATATATAAACTTTGAACAATCTTCAATTTATTCCCTAATTAAAAGCAAATATAGGACAAATCATGCAAATTATCTATCCAAATTAACAACATTCCATTTTAATTAAGCCAGTCACTAAAAGTACAAAAAATATTTATGGAAAAAAAATAAAAACTTTACTTTAAAAAGTGACGGCGCCTAGGTATTAGCTACCTACCATCATTCTACTGAATCCATATAAGCAAACAAATCCAGATTCAAAACTCTGATTACTCTAATTAATCACATATGGAAAAAAATAAATCACGTGTTGAAAACACAGAGTACCATATATATAAATGCATGAAATTAATCAAAATGCACGCAGACTGATTTCGAACTTATACCTCGTTTGTGGAAGCAAAGCAGCTACGTAGATAATCCTCGTCCATCCAATTATGAAGGTCACCCACCCAGATCGTTCGATTCTCATTATTATTATGGTTATTATTAGATCCTCCACCTTGCTGCTGCGGTTGTTGATGCGGCGACGGTGAGTGCGGCGGGTGGTGGATGAGATGGTGGTGGTGGTGATGTGGATGATACGGCATATAGTGAGGTGGATAATGTGGGGCCGGCATCATTGGGTGCTGCATTACCATCGCCGCCGCCGGGTACTGCATCGCCACCCACGGCTGCTGAGGTGGCGCCGCCGCTGCAACGGGTACAACCGCGTTTCCACTCACTCCTTGTTGAGCCGTCGGAGACGCCGCTGACTGCGGCGGCGGCGGCTGCTTATTGTCTTGAGATTCAGTATCATTGTTCCTCTGCATCTTTACCTCAAACCCTAGAGAACTCTCACACGAAAAAAAACTTTTATTTATACTTCCTATAAATAAATAGAAATAATTTTTTTAAAAAAGAGAAAAATATATAGAGATAGATATGGGTGTAAGTATAGGTGGATCTGATTGCAAAAAGAAAGAGAAGATTTATGGGGAAAGGATGACGGATTCAGTGAAGCCCTGTATGAAATATCAGCCGTTGGATTAAACAGTTGTCTATCAATATCAACCGTTGATTTCGAGAACTTTTTTGGATATATACGGATTAATAAATCTTACCAAGTTGGTATAAATTTGGTCGTCTACAGTTTTTGGTGAATTTCTTTTATTTGTCTTTTTGTACCTATTTGTGGAATTTTTTTAAATTTTTTTTTTACAGTCAGTTTTGATTTTGGTGAAAGTGAGATTTTTTACGTACGTTATGTTGATGTGTTTTTACAGTGATAGATGTATGACAGAAAATTATTGTGTGCTATGAATTGTACTAGAATTAACAGAATTGTCTCAGCCAAAAGGAAAAGGGAAAACAAGAATTGATTGATTTGGTAAGTTTTTAACATGTAGTACTCTTGTCACATTGAGATTTCTACTTTCTGATTTTTCACCTTGTTTGTCATTTGTCTTATTTGGGGTAATTAAGAACAAAATAGTACGGTGTACTAAAATTTTTACTGAGTATGAAATTTGAGAAAAATTTGATTATAAAAATTTATTGTATGCAATCTTATCTTATATTTTTATTAGAGATATGAATTCATGATATCTTGATCACATAGCAATAACTTTATTAATTACTTCAAAACTCCTTTTCAATTTTAAGAAAGTAAGATTTTAAAATTTTATGATTTTAAATTACAATATATAGAATATAATGAGATAAAATTTTGATAATTGTGATGTTGAAATCATTTATTCTATTGGATATCTATTATCTTTCTACTGACAATATATGTCAAATAATCATATCTTTAAAGTTTGAAAGATGAATTAATTTAAATAACTATTATGTATGTAGCTCCATCATCAAAGAAAGAGATAAATATGATGCAAATTTAACGATACAAAAGATCTCATTGATCAAAAGATAGATGGACATCAGCAACTAAAAGTTTAAAACTAATCAAATATGTTACAGAGTTAAAAAGAATAAATTTTAACCTTTTAGCAACTCTTTTCTTAAAAAAAAAAAAAAATAGATCCAACAATAATGAGGATTATTTTCAAGACGGAGAAGTTATATTAAGAAATAATATAAATAACAACTTACTTGCATAATATGTTTATGCAAAATTAATAGATGTATGTCATGTACTTAATCAGAATTAATTAAGTTATAGATCCATAATTATTTATTAATTAAAACAATTAATTAGTTTAAGTATTTAATGCGAATAAATATTTATTAAGAAGTTATCATGTATAGTCAGGAACTTCGAGCTAGTGGAGGAGCCAACAAAAATGAGCACGATGTAATAAATTTATTCATTTAATTTCGGGTCATGTCTTTTGCAAGTATTTGTTCATGATAAATTTTGAATATAAAAAATGAAATTGCAATGACAAAAAAGATATAAAATAATATTAATATTATATAAAAAAAAACTATATCCTTCTCCACTTTAATAACATTTAAAAGCACTAGTTTTAAGATTGTGGTGGCAATTTACAATTTAGATCTCTAAATAATCATATCCAAAATTTTAGATATAAAACTTAATTAGAAGTTGTCTTTCCAAACAAAGATTTCAGATTAATTTGCAAAATCGTAATTAATTTCCTTAATTCATCCACAGTTAAACATGGTGTATAATTCTTCACCCCATTTGCTTTATATATTCATTCAAGTTTAGATAATTAATCAAAAACTTAAGTACATATACAACAAATCAATAAAAATAAGACACAAACTATATATTACACAGTTTACATAGTGATAAATTCAAATCACAATAGAGATATGTGACCTATTTTATATATCAACATACTAAACTAGATCACAAAAAGGAAAATAATACTTATGCTATCACCAACCTGGAAGGTGAGGCGGTGAAATGCTAATTAAAACATATCTCAGTAGAAAGTGCTTCACCTTTTAGGACCTATACGATTCAAACCAAAGCTTTGAATGAAAGATAGATAAACCTAATCTATATATAATACTACCATATCAAACTTGTAATCCCAATAAATTTGAAGTACAATAGTTGTCATAATCAATCATTTCATCGGCCGAGGTTGATATGAATAATATGACCGGTAGATTTAGAATTTGAACTTTATGGGGATCAGATTTTCAAAAACAACGACTTTAAGTGCTAATAATGGAATATGAAACTTAGCATTTACATGTATTTGTGAATATCATGACACATATATAAGGTTTGGACCAAAGCTGCTACATTCAACCTTGTGTTATATTCCATCATGGGGGTCCACCTCCATGACCAACGCCAGGGCTGTGGCCTGGTCCTCCTTCTTCTGAAATATCAATATTGCCATGCATGCTAGCATGATCATCATGATCAATATTGTTGAAGTTATTATTCCTTTTTTCTCCATGATGGCCAAACATTGTGTTCTTCTCTATTTTCAAAAGTACCCTTCCCTCACTCAAGAAAATCCCATAAGAAAAGAAGATTAATGTTAGGAGAAAAGCACAAGTGCACACAATTTTTGGTTGAGCCATTTCCTAAAGGAAAACCAAAAGAGTAGTGATGATTCCCTCTTTGTACTTGGGTTGGTGGTGTGTATGAATATTCTTGAAGGTGATACTCCTTTGAGGTATATATAGAGGCAAGAGGCTATAGTCATTTAAGAGCCAAAAGAGCTTTTGGGAAATATTAAAAAGACAACCTAGGAATAGTGGGGGCAAATTAATGGGTTGAATCCAAATTTAATGTTGAAATCGCATGAATTACCCTTAAAATGAGCTAGTTCAATTAATTGATTAAAATGACTCAAATTAACAAATGAGTCGGTTATGAACCTAGCTATTTATCCAAAGCTTCTTGATTCAAAATAAGTTGAGTCAATTAAGAAGTATTTCGGTCGATATACAATAGATCATACACAACTCAGTTACTCGTTCTTCTGGCAAATAGAGGACTCACTTATACAAATTTATTACTAATAATCTCGAAAGATACGTTTACAAGAATGAAATTTCTCCTCCGATTGAAGGCAAACTTATGAAACATTTTAAGAAATGTAGTATTTAATGGTTTCAGCCTCTCTATCTCTATGAGGTATTGCCGTAGTGGTAAGATCTGAATACATTTTACTTTCTCCAGACCCCACTTGTGAGATTCACTGAATATGTTGTTGCAGTATTTAATGGTTTGAGTCAAAATCAAAATTGAAATTTTTGCCAAATTAAAGAGATTAACATAAAAATAAAAAAGTAAACACATAAAAAAGCAAGAAAACTCAACATATGACATGTATATATACATAAAGAAAAAGTTTTTTAAAGATGAAAGAATGTCGATCTATTATTTAAACAAATGTAGCTCCGCCATTGGTGATTCCATGTACTAATTTTACATGTGCAAGCTACCTTATTTGAGTTATTTGACCCTATGCATGCATACCGTCCAAGTTGAGCCAATAATAACACCCCACCCCCATCTCAAATAAACACTCTTATCAAAGAGAAACAATGTTGTGCATGTTTGGTGATCATTCTAAAGAATTTTCTATTAGTGGTGACTATATTCAATTATTGAGATCATATTGCTTGTTTTAAAGAATCTTTCAATAATGCCAAAGTTGTGGGGATGAAGAATATTTAGCCATTTAGCACATATCATATAAAAGAGGTTTCATATTAGAATAATTAATTAAACAAACTTCTATCTAATCATTTATTTAAATTGAAAATAGTTAACAAATGTATAATTAATATATATTCTATGTATATCAAGGTATAAAATAGTAAATTTGATTAGCTATTTGTATAAAAATCTTTTTTTTTTGGGTTTGTTTTGATCAGTGTGTAGTTTACTAGTACAAGAAACCACCCACTAACTAGTATTGATAAAGACATTTCTGGTACAAGTCCAATATATAAAATTTTGCCTGCATAAATAGTGCGTCCACCATACTTTGTAGTATAATTGTTCCATGTGTAGGCTCATATAGTCAACTTTGGTTCATGCACCCCACTAGTCAAAGGTCCCTTAAAATGTGTATTATTTTTAATGTGATTATTTGCCCTAAGATATTTTAGTAGCTCCATAGGTACTAGGTAGAAATTTTAAAAAAATTATAAGCTGGATGAGTTGGTGCAGCAGGTGATATTCTATAAGGGAAGTTAGGGGTCGAGCTCATTGCATCAGGCTTGTCTATTGTAGTTTATATCTCATGTATGATTTGCGAGGTCTACACAAGAGCATGTTCATCCCCAATGCACATCCAATAGTGGCGGAGGCAAGTTTTTTATGGTTTCCAAAAAATCTAAAATAATGTTATCTACTATTACATATTAAATGACCTAATTATAATTATTGTATTTCACTTTCAAGACATATAATTTAAACTCATAAAATTATCTATCTAATAATAGGTTATCATGTGACAACAGAATTTTTCTGAGATAATTATTGACTTAAAAAATTAAATTTTTGATTTCACTAATAAGATTGCGTATAATAGATTCTTAAGATTCAATTCTTTCTCGAACTTTGCACATAACGAAAATTTTAATGCATCGGACTTGCTCCTTTCTTTAAGTATTAATTCACTCTAAACAAATTTAAGTGGGAGCATGAAATTGTACTTTGCCTATAGTGGAATAAATTCATAGTGGGTACTATGGAGATCACAAAGGGGTCACATATTTGCCCAAAGATTCTTTATTAGTTTCAATATTTATATTTTAAATATTGATTTATTTCCACTTAAAGGAAGATTCTTCAAGAGAAATGGATCTTGCCTGGTTGGCTCCCAAAGTTGAGGAAGTTGATCCAACACTCTTAACAACAAAATCCAACCACAACTGTTGAATCCCATAAACAATGGACACTTTTTCTCTATTTTCCCTTTAGATTCATTCATATCTTATTTCTGTTTCCATCATGAATTTTGTTGATAAAGAGATGCACTTTCCTAGGTAGCATAACTAATTACTTCTCTCGGATCATTTGAATCGTGAATTAACTTATCACAGAATTAATTTATATTATATTATCAATTAATTAAATATAATAAAAATTTTACCTCAGATTTAATCATGAAATATTTCACCTTATCTCACGTACCAAAGGACCTCTATTGGCCAAAGGATTAATAATCTAGTACACAAAGCATTTCGTGTATACATAGAGTATATACAGTCGACTCAGATACAATACATATTTTTATAGAACATACAAAAATAACTTTATTATTCAGAAATATTTTCGCTATCGAAATTTTTAATTAATGAAGCGATTGTCATCCATCTCAACAAATGCTCACTTAGTCAAATGTTTCTAAGATTTCATATTCCCAAGTGGCCTTCTTTTCTTTTTTTTAATTTCTAATTATTTTTTTTCCTTGGAAAGGGGTGGATTTGTTGATTGAAGGTTGGGAAATTAGGTTAAGTTGAATTTTTTGGCAAATAGTCCAAATGTAGAAGCACTTTGGATGGTTGCTTTAGTACTAGCTAGGGTGCTCATCACTTTTTGGTTTTAAGATTTTTTGTTTTTGATGTTGGTCTAGTTTTATAGTTTTGTTAAACATAATTAATATTCCTTTCTAGATTTACTCAACAGACGAGTGAAAGAATTTTTGGTTCGATGCTCTTTGGAACAACTTCCTCTAAGCAAATATTTTCTAATTTAATTTTTATTTTTATTTCATGAAAGATTTTTTTTCTTATTATACAATCAATTTATTAATATTAGATTAATATCTTTAGAAAATACAGTGAGTAAATACGTTCGGAGCCCTATTAATTAGTAGGAGTGAAATGATAAGTTTATTATACTAATGGTTGTTTTCTTCGCTTATATGTGCCAAGTCAAAATTTAACAAGTAAAGCAGAGACGAATACAGAATACACATAATAAATTCAGTCAAAGTCAAATATGGGCTTGTTCAAATGTTTAGCGAATCAACAATTGATTGAAATACTGGACTCATTCCATAAGCCCAATAACCGAAATGGGTTTTATGCAGATAAATTTTCACAAATAGCTCTAGTTTGTCTAATTAAGTTTCATAGTTATAGTTTTATTTGCTATGAGTATTTCCGTTTGTCAATATACATAATTACAAACAAGGTAAATGGTTCGCTGCCAAAATATAAATTTGTTTGTATAATTTGATGTCAATATATGAACAGGGTAAGTAGTTCGCTGCCAATATACAAATCCATTTTGTATAGCTCGATGCCAATATAGAAATTCTGGGGTTAACAGTCATTCTCATTAAACTGTAATCGCAAATTGTAATTCGGTGAAACTATAGTTATGTTAAGTAATTCACTTATAAATATTTGCTTAGTCGTGTTATTCTATATTTTATGTGTACATCTTTAATCAGACCAGGCCCAATATATCTTCTTCTTTTTTTTTTTGACAAGCCCAAAATTTCTGTTTTGCAGAACGTTTGATTAACCAGAAAAGATAGTACAAATAAACTCGGATTGAATTAATCACGATTTTAAATTTTAAAAATACGGAGTTAATTGTTTCACCAAATAATATATACAGAACACGAAAAAATGGGAACAATTGTTGAAAAAATCTCCCTTATTTGAAGTTTTCTTATTTTTTATATCGAAACTAATTCCAACCAAGTTGTAACACATTAACTTAAATTCTTCATTCATATGTTATGCTATGAAATTGACGATACCTTTTTAGCGAAAATTAAACAATTAAGTCATGATTTTAATCCTTATAAAAAGATATTTAAATCACTTCAACATTCTTGTCACGTGTAAAGACTAAAGCAAATACAACTACTTTTCATAGTTAATTTAAAATTTACCATAAAAAATGTTTAGGTGTAGCATGTAGATAATTCGAAATGCGACATAAATTCAATATAAACAATTCTTACGCGAATATAATTTTAAATTATTTAGTCAAAGTCCATATACAAATATCACGAAAAAAGAGAGAGGTTATTGAGCCTTATTTATGAACTTTGACTTTCAAAAGTTTATTCAACTCAAATCGAATATATTTGTATAACTTCCTTATTAAGCTAGCTTTTATATTTAATGCATGGCAATTTTAGGTTTAAGAATTTATTATGTTTGGTACGTGCAAGTGGTTAGACGACATATATATGTTTTAGGGTTTATATTCTACAAAATATGGCAGCCGCACTAATAGCATGCATCACTAGCATTTAATCGCAATATACTCTCTGCGTTTCAAATTAATTTGATTTTTAAGAATTTTTTTTATGTTTAAAATAGTTAAGTCATTCAAAGTTCAAGATGAGTATTTGAATTTTTTTTATATTTATCTTTTATTTATTGAAGTTTGATATTTTCTAAACGATAAATTACATAAAATATTTATTACTTCACAAAGGATAATAGTTAAAAGTTAGTTTAAATTTTATATTTGAGTATTTGTAATTAGATCGTGCTTTTCTGATATGAAACAAGTAAATACAGTAAAGAGCCTACTCTTTTTCTTTCTCTTAATAAAATGGCAACCTTATTTTAATTAGTCCTAAACGAGAGATCTTTTCAATACAAAATTTAAATTTAATGGAGATTTAATATGAAATCAAACTCTCAAATTTTATCAAACTCTAATACTATTACTAAATAAAAAATTAAAAATAAAAATAAATACAAATATCAACTTTGTACGGAATATTATAGTCAATCATAACTTATAAAAATAAAAATAAATTTTTTATAAAATTTTAAATTTAATCAAGCTCCGATTTACTGCAAACACACCCACATTGGGTGCTGTTTCATGATACCACATTATGGTGACCAATAGTGCCTCATCTTTGCTAAAATATTGCCCAATTAATATTGAATTGATCGGTGTGGTAAAATATACTTCCACATTTTATATTAAAATTAATTATTCAATTTTATTTGTTGAGTTTAAAACATTAAAAAATTATTATTTATTTATTATTTTATTCTTAATACATAAATATATTCTTTAACTTAACATCAATCAACATCAATATTCTTTAACTTTGAATGTGTACAAGTGAACATTTAAACCTATACAAAATTAATCAAGGTATTTTATGTGGCACTCTACGTGACATATTGCATTTTACATTTATTATGCCACGTATAAGAAGTATGTCTAATTATTTAACTCTGTATAAAGTTAAATATCTGTTTGTTCATATCCATAGTTGAAGACACAAAAGCATTAGCTAATCAAGTTAAAAGATTCATTCATTTATTACTATTTTCGTTTATTTTTACTTGTCTATTATATTAAAAAGAGAAATTTAATAATATTCATTCATATTATAAAAATAAAAAATAATTTTTTATCTAATATTTAATTTATTTATATTATACCGGATCAGGCCGGAATAGGGTTATATACATTATTTTTTATTATATTTTTTAAAATATTATATTTAAAAAATTAATTTAATAATATTATTCTTATTATTTATTATTTTTTAATCATTATGGGACTATTCTTATTATTTATTACTTCTTAATCGTTATGGGCGGAGATTGTATATCATTCAGCTTATTTTTCAAGTGTCTGAATTAAATATGAACAAGTAAAAGACGCAAAAGTAAGTCAACAAAATACAGCCGAGTGCACGTTCCAATTTCCTACTGGTGTTTTGAACCGCACATTGAGCTACGTGGCGCGCTAGAATCCAACGACGTCTGAAAAAGCACAACTCTGAAAAAGAAAAAAATAAAGAAAAAATTAAATAAAACACCAAAATCTCCGTAGGATGTTTGGCTGCATAAGTTGCCAATCACAAAGCAATCATTTTTTTGGTCGCATCACACACACGAGACTTGTCAAAACTATCACAGTTCTAGAATTTTTCTCATTTTGGCCTTGTCCCTGTACCTAAAAAGTGTTAAAGACCGGACCTTTGAGGGACAGGGCTTGTGGGGTTTTTGTGTTTTTGGTTTCTTGGTTGAGGAATATGCTGTGATTCCTTGCAGTTGCAAATATTCTCTGATAAGATGCTGATGTCTGTTTCTTTAATATAAAAAACACAGACCCGTATTTTGCTCTTACATCAATCAGGTAAAACTCTTTTCTTGGTCTTTAGTGTAGATGTAATTGTGGGTTGTTGTCATTTCTTGTAAGTAGTAATGGAGTTGTTGTTGACAGTTTTGGTGATCTTATGGTTTGATTGATTGTTTTTGTTTCACAGCTTTGAACTTTGATGTGAAAAAGTTAAATAAATAATCCATCTTTGGTTTAAAGAGTTCTTTTTTATTTCCAGCGTGCCCTTGATTATGTGTTGAATATAGGAATAGATCAGTTTTTCATCGATTTTTACTGTCCCTTTTTGCTAAATTTTGAATCTTTGTTAGTGGCTGGTTATGTCTGTGCCGGTGTGTGTTGGATCCTCCAAGGTGCATTTTGGGAGGTTGCAGCAGCTTCTTTCGAGAGTCCAAGCAATACTCCTCCGTTTAAATTTGTGTAGTATTACTTTTCTTTTTAGTCGGTTTAAAAGAAATGTCTGTTTTCTTTTTTGACGACTCTTTAATTCCAACTTTCTGCGTGGCATATCTAATATCATAAGATTAAAGAGCATTTTGGTACATTTTACATAAATTTAGCTTAAGATTACAACATTCAATTTGAAATGGAGGGAGTAGTTTCCTTCTTAGTTACATTTGAGTAGTTAAGTTTGGTTCTATTAGAAGATTGTGCACCTGCAAAGCTTGTACGTTTGATATAGTTTTCAGTGTCAAGTTGATTACAAATTGGGGATTGGATGCATTTCTCATTCATAGATTATTGGGGCTAAAATTTAAGATGTACTGTATTTTCTCTTCTTTGCAGTTGGTTCATGTGAAGTAGAATTATTCATTGGGAATAACTTTTATCCAGCAAAGTGGTGGGGATCGAGTACTGCTTGCTGAATGGGGTCTGATAAGCAGTCCAGTTGTCTGCTTGATACTCTAAAAATGGAGACAGTTAGGACGATCTTAACTCACTCTTATCCTTATCCACATGAACATTCACGGCATTTGGTCATTGCTGTGTTTGTCGGATGCTTATTTTTTATATCATCAGATAACATGCATACACTTATTCAGAAGTTAGATAGCAATGTCAAGTGGTGGTCAATGTATGCCTGTCTGCTTGGATTCTTTTACTTCTTTTCATCTCCATTTATAGGGAAGACAATCAAACCAAGTTACTCAAATTTTAGTCGTTGGTGAGTACTTTCGTTCTATATCTGGCGTAATATCTAATCCTTTTAGTTAAATAAATTGATGACACTGGTAATGAGTGGATTGTTGTTTGCAGGTATATATCTTGGATACTTTTGGCTGCTCTATATCATCTTCCCAGTTTTCAATCTATGGGAGTAGATCTCAGGATGAACCTGTCTTTGTTTCTGACCTTATTTGTCTCATCCATTTTGTTTCTTCTCGTTTTCCACATTATTTTTCTCGGGCTTTGGTATCTTGGCCTTGTTGCTCGCGTGGCAGGAAAGAGGCCTGAGATTCTGACAATTGTGCAAAATTGTGCTGTGAGTTCTTGGAACACTTTGTAAGATGATATAAAGTAATTGAGGCCTTCGACTTATTTCTTCATCATCTCTGTAGGTTTTAAGCATAGCCTGCTGTGTGTTTTATAGTCACTGTGGTAACCTTGCTGTCGTAAGGGAAAAGACATTTGGCCGGAGGAATTCTGGATGGTTTTCATGGTGGAGCAAGGAAGAGGGGACCACTTGGCTTTCAAAACTTGTAGGCATGACTAAGTTGAAAGACCAAGTCTGCAAATCTTGGTTTGCTCCAGTTGGGTCAGCCAGTGATTACCCCTTTTTGTCCAAATGGGTCATCTATGGAGAGGTATTGTATCTCACAGTTTGTGTTTTTCATATTTCCAAATTTTGATATAATGGAGGTTCTTATCCTGCTGTTTGCCTTTTTTCCTTTCTGAATTTTTACCTTTCAGTTAACTTGCAACGGGTCATGTGCACAATCGTCAAATGAAATTTCTCCACTATATTCATTGTGGGCCACTTTTATAGGCCTCTACATTGCAAATTATGTTGTGGAAAGATCATCAGGGTGAGCAGCTTGAATATTTGTTCACATAATAAAGTCCTTTTCTTGGTGGTGTCTTTGCCTGCGAAATTGCTGCTGAAGATGCAGATCTTTAGAAATCATTTTGATGTTTGCTGTACAGGATCCAATTGTGAAAAATGTGGACGCTGTGGGTGGGCGAACTTTTGAGTGAATAATTTCTTATATTAATATATAAAACAACAAGAAAAAAAAAAGAATTCATAGTGGATTATACTACATTAGGAGATCTGTCTACTTCATTACTTCACAGCAGCCTGGTTGGTTCAATTTGGCACAGCAGCCTCTTCAAAACTAGAAAGCTTTTAATACAAAGCAAACGTTGAATAAATTATGAGCATAGTTTTATTACCCGGCATTATTCTGATCCTGCTTGGTGTGAATTGTAAGCACCATTCTGCTAGAGTTTCTTGTCTGCTAACCGTTCAAACTATAATGATTAACAGATGGGCTCTCTCACGGCCTTTGTCACTCAAAGAGTTTGAGAAACTGAAGAAAAAGCAAACGAAACCTGAGTTCTTGGATATGGTTCCTTGGTATTCAGGGTATGTTCTTTCGCTTTATCTCTTTCGTCTCTCCTTTCATCTGTGGGGTCAGTATTCTGTAGTGAAAAAAGCTTTATGAATCTTCTTAATAGAACACCGGGTACTGGATTTGCAGGACATCTGCCGATTTATTCAAGACAATGTTTGACCTGCTGGTCTCCGTAACTTTATTTGTTGGACGCTTTGATATGCGAATGATGCAGGTAAAACTTTGATGTTCTAAATTTCTTTGAAGTATATCCAGCTAGAGGGAATTACCTATTGCAACAACTTAAGAGATGTTGCAATCTTTATTTCTGTCAGATTTTAGAAATGTCAAGGTTCAAAATATTGATAAAAATTCTGCACATGTTAATTAAAGGACAAGTGTATAGTGGATTTGTATTTTTGATGATAAAAGACAACATGCTTGATAAGTAGATTAATTATTTCGTGAATTTCATTAACCTGGCTAATTTAGTCCTGTGCTTATAATGGATATAGTTGGGTTGAACTTACATTGTCCTAAAATGTACGATGGTTAGGCAGCTATGAGCAGGGTTGAAGATGGGGCTAAGCAGGAGGATCTTTTGTATGATCAGTTTAGTGGGAAGGATGGTTTGTGGTTTGACTTCATGGCTGATACAGGAGATGGTGGAAATTCTTCCTACACTGTGGCTCGGCTTCTTGCTCAGCCTTCACTCCGTCTCCAAGTCAATGGTTCAATACGTACTCTGCCACGTGGAGACATGCTTCTTATTGGGGGTGACCTTGCGTAAGATCCTAGTTCTCTGTATACCATAAGTCTTGTCTTTGCATAATCCTGAGACAGACATTCTGATAGCCTCATCTTATGTGTCTTTAAAATTAAGATAGTCCAGTTAATTGCGCTAACCAAGTTTGTTCCCATGTCATTTACCTGGAATAATAATGTCAGTGGCACTATGTATATTCTTCTAGCATTAAGATCCGTACAATCTGTTTGGTTCTGCTCATGCTTTCTACCTAGTATTCCTCGTACTGATGCTTCCTGGAGCAGCTTTTGCTATTTTCTGCCAATTTGCCAAGGAAGAAGTTTCTCATTTTAGACAAAGCTATAGATTCATGATGAGTATTTTAGTTAGTGACCAAAGGTTGCTTTTCTATGCATTTCATGTAGCTTTTGGTCCATCTAATGATAATATATAACTCCTTCCTTTCAGTTTGTTTCTTCGATTTTGACTTGGCACAATTTTAAGAAACCAAAGTTAAATCTTGTGGTCTTAAACTAAAGATATGTAGAATGTACAAAATGACCTTTAATCTTGTGGTTTATAAATATGTCATGTGAAAAGTTAGGATTAAAGAGTTGTCAAAAAAGGAAAAAGACATCCATTTTGAAACGGACTAAAAAAGATAGTAATAAAAACAAACTGGAACAATATATCAAGGGAATTGGTGTGGAAGCAATTTCATTTCTTCAGCATTTAAAGGCATAATGTCCCATCCACTCAGTTTTGGGAGTATTAGTAAGCAAGCTATTTGTGATGTACATGTACTTTTTTCTCTTTCTTTTTTTTTGTGTCAGAGAACTCCACATGTTTTTCCTCTTTATTCATAAAAAAATTAATGTTCCGCCTCTTTACTTCATTTCGAACCAACAACAGCATGAAAGTATGCTGTTGCATTTGTTAAACAAATAATTATTTCTTTTTTCTTATGTTGTATAGGTATCCTAATCCATCATCGTTTACATATGAGAAGCGCCTTTTTCGTCCCTTTGAATATGCTCTTCAGCCTCCTATGTGGTATAAGGAAGAGCATATTGCTGTAAGCAAGCCTGAATTGCCTCCTGGGGTGGATGAACTTAGGCAGTATGATGGACCTCAGTGTTTTGTCATCCCTGGAAACCATGGTCAGTATAGCTTCTTAGCCTGTATCTTATGAACTTTTCTTTATTTCGTTTAGTTTCAGTAAAGCAGTATATCTTTTTATCATAATTGAAGTCCATTCATGAATTGCAGACTGGTTTGATGGGCTTCAGACGTATATGAGGTACATTTGTCACAAGAGCTGGTTGGGTGGTTGGTTTATGCCTCAAAAGAAAAGCTATTTTGCACTGCAGCTTCCCAATAAGTGGTGGGTATTTGGTCTTGATCTTGCTCTCCATTGTGATATTGACATATACCAATTCAAGTTCTTCTCGGAACTAGTAAGGGATAAGGTATATCTCCTCTCTGCTATGAACATAGTCATCATGTTGCTCTTTCCCTTTGTATCTCTATTGCTGAATATTGGAACATTCCTAGTTGTATAATATATTGCCATTAATTAAATAAGGTGAGTGTTTTATGCAGATCGGTGTTAATTGTTTCCAAAGTTTCCTAATAGAGAAACTAAAATCTTTATTATCTGTGGTAAAGAATGATTACCACATGAATAGGATTAACATTGACGGTTGGTGATCTTTTAAACGTGCACAACTGGACATGATACTGTCTAGACTTCTGAGAGTTTTTCCCAATAGAGTTTTTCAATAAAACATGCTTTTTGAAGCCCGCAAAGTTGTTTTACAGCATGGGAATTCTAGATGTAGTTGATTTATGGGAGCCAATGCATATATCATTCCTTTGTGTAGGCTTTATATAATTTCAAAATGTTACCTAAATCGGTCCCTATTGGTTCTTTCATATTTTATTTCTCTTTTAAATAAGCAAAGTATTTGTTTACAGAAGGTTTTGATCCTTTCTTAATGGATGCTCTATTCAGGTCGGGGAGAATGATTCTGTGATCATAATGACACATGAGCCTAACTGGCTTCTTGATTGGTACTTCGATCACGTGACTGGAAAGAATGTTACCTATTTGATACGTGACCATTTGAAAGGAAGGTGTAGACTACGGATTGCTGGAGATGTGCATCACTATATGCGGCATTCATATGTTCCATCAAATAAGCCTGTTCATGTCCAACATTTACTTGTTAATGGTTGTGGCGGGGCTTTTTTGCACCCTACGCATGTCTTCAAGAATTTCAAAGAAATATGTGGAACATCATATGAGACCAAAGCTTCTTACCCGACTTTCGAAGATTCAAGCAGGGTATGGAATTTAAAATATCCTTTTGCAGGTTTTCAATCAGATACCGACCAAAAAAGCAAATTTCTGGTCGGATATATTATTCAGGCGCTTACATGCTTATTAACATTTGCAGATTGCATTGGGCAATATATTGAAATTTAGGAAGAAGAACTGGCAATTTGATGTTATTGGTGGCATGATATATTTCATGTTGGTCTTTTCTATGTTTCCACAGGTAATTTTTTTTGGATTTTTGATCTATTCTTTTAGATTTATTCTACGCATCAGTTCCATCGCTGCCTCATGCCTCCTTGGGCCATAGCATGAATTTGATGTCTTGGTGAGCATTATATAGTATTTTTCTTTTTCTAATGAAACCTAAGATGTATTGCTGCTGGGCAAGAATGACTAATTATTTCCCATCTGTGTCTAGTGTCAGCTAGATCACATTTTAAAAGATGACACCTTCTCGGGACGCTTGGGCACCTTCTTCGGCACAGTGTGGGATGCTTTTATGTATATGCTGGGATGCTCATATGTATCAGCAGCTGGTGCTATATTACTTTTAACAATTGCAATAGTCTTTGTGCCTTCTAAGGTTTCTTGGAAAAAGAGACTAATTATTGGGATCCTTCATGTGTCCGCACACTTGGCTGCTGCCTTGATTCTCATGCTCTTGATGGAATTAGGTGTTGAGATATGTATTCGGCATAAATTACTTGCAACTTCAGGTGAGCTTTTGTATATTGTCTTCAATGTGATTCGATTGTGCCATGTGACCAGGAGGTCACGGGTTCAAGCCTTGGAAACGGTTTATGGCAAAAATGCAAGGTAAGGCCGCGTACAATAGACCCGTGTGGTCGGGCCCTTCCCTGGACCCTGCGCATAGCGGGAGCTTTAATACACCTGGCTTGCCCTTTAGTGTGTGATTCAATTGATTTGTTCCCTCTTTTCTTTATTCAATTGCTTCTCCTGTTAGTTCTTTGATTTATAGCTTCTCTGGGCAACTAAGTTAAATGGAATTACTGAACTCCGCCCTGATTTCTTGTTTCTTTGATTCGTATTTCTTTTTGTTTTAAACTAAACTTTGTGATTCAGGTTATCACACTTTATATCAATGGTACCGGTCTGTGGAGAGTGAGCATTTTCCCGATCCAACTGGCCTTAGGTCGCGTATAGAAAAATGGACATTTGGCCTTTATCCAGCATGTATCAAGTATCTCATGTCTGGTTTTGACGTTCCTGAGGTAGAAACCATATGATAGGGTATGTTGCTACGCGATATGCTGTCTTCCTCTAATCCACGTAACTTTCAGGTAATGGCTGTTACCAGGAGTAATATTTGCAAAAATGGGATTGATTCTCTCTCCCGAGGAGGTGCTGTAATATATTATGCATCGGTCTTCCTTTATTTTTGGGTCTTGTCAACTCCAGTTGTTTCTTTGATACTTGGAAGCTACCTGTACATTTCCATCAATTGGCTTCACATACATTTCGATGAAGCATTTTCATCACTCCGCATTGCAAATTACAAGGCATTTACACGGTTCCATATCAATACCAAAGGCGATCTTGAAGTTTTTACCCTTGCAGTTGATAAGGTGAGATAATAAAAATGAACAAAGAACTCACTGTCACTACGTCACTTAAGTTTTTGGACAAAGTTGGGATTGTGGCGTAGTTCATTGTTGGTCGATATTGAAGCTTTCTGGAAGAGAATTACTTATAGGAGAATTGAACATGATCTATTTACACTTGATGTATGATTTTGCAGGTTCCAAAAGAGTGGAAATTGGATCCAAATTGGGATGGGGAGCCGAAACAGCCGCAAAGTTATCTCCAGAAGTTCCCCAGCAAATGGAGAGCTAAGGTCCTTCAGCAGGACCCTATAAATACTGTGCGACTAATTGATCATTTTGTCATTGAACAGAGAGAAAAAACTGATTCAGAACTATGGAACGCGTTACTTAATCAATGAGTTGTTTGATTGCTAACTCATCTAGTGTCATCCTGTACAGATGTTGTAGGTTAAAGTTAGATAGTAGTTGATATACAGGAAGTTTTCTGGAATAGAAACAGGATTGTAAAAGGCAAACCAAAGATCCATTGGATCATAGTCAAGAGAAGAGGAAAATTCTGGTCAGCCATTATTACTCTCTTTAGGCAAATTTGTCTATTGTTTTGTATTTCACATATGAGATATTACTGGTATCTTGTGGCTAATGAAATCAAGAAACAAAGTATCAAGTAATTATGTTCACCAAGGTTGTCCAGACAGGTGGAACGAAATCACCTGTGTTTTTTCTTTATCTGAGACCTCATAATTCTCAATTTAAGCACTAGGCCACATCCTTAAGTGCAAGCTTGAATAATATAATTTCAAAATGAGGGTATTGAAGTTAGATTTGAAAATCAACTTATATTATCAACTCTGCTACATTACTAGTATAGTATCAAAGTGAAAGATAACAAGCAACTTGAGACATTTGGAACATATTTTATTTTACTTCTCAAAGACAATCAAACACTTAGCTGTGTACTAGAAAAAACAATTATCATTACTCTTCCTCCAAATCAAATCCCAAAAGAATTGCATTTTTCTAATAAATGGCTCTAAGATGCTAATGTATTGAAACTTGGTTTCCACCTCCTTGAAACACATATCAACTCTTGGTGCTCTTTCATTTATGCATTGAAATGCTCCCATGGCTGGATTCTGCACAACTAATGGGACCTCTTCTACAGGAAAATAAAGAGATTCTAGAGAAGTACATCTCCTCTTCAAGTTAAGAACGCTCCCAAGGACACTCCAAGTTAAAATCAGAAGACCAGGGAAAGAAAAGAGTAAAGCCACCTGCCTCTAGATGCGGTCATATTCATCCATCTGCAGTTTGATGAATGTGACCGATGACAATCCTCTTTGCTGATCTATCCTGTTTAGTGCGAATTATGCACAAAGTTGTTCGCAACCACAGCATTGTGGTCGGCCAGCTGCGTTGCCATGAAAGGAGATGCCCATTAGGAACACAAGGAGTTGATAAATGGAATTATAGTAGCTTAGTAAGAGGATCAGCCAACTAAAGCACATGCTTTCCAGAAGCTATAAAGAGATGGACAATGATTACAACAACAACAACAACAACATACCCAGTGTAATCCCACAAGTGGGGTCTGGGGAGGGTAAAATGTACGCAGACC
>JAPFFP010000080.1:24044912-24074949 GCA_026153255.1 Solanum medicagineum | reverse complement strand
ATTAATTAGCATCTGAGTTAGTTCTAGCCTAATTTTAATGCTTCTAAGGGTAAGAATCGATCTCAAGTTTAAGTCTAGTTTTGAGAGCCTTATGACACGACCCGCCCCGCTTCCGCCCCAAAACTGCACAGGATCGTGTCCAACGCGCCCCTAACGGCCAGGAACGGTTGCACTGTTCCAACGGTCGGCACTGTAGCAACGGCCATATTACTGTAGCAATCACTGTAGCAAACGGCTAAAAACGGCTCTTAGGAACTTGTATATATAGGAGGGCCATTTTCATTTGGTAGGCATCCAATCCAAGCATTTTCCCACAATTGTATAGCATTCTCCAAGTAATAGAAGAAGTCTTTCCTTCTTAAGCACTTTGTCCTTCAGTATCCGACGTTCCCTTAGTGATCTTAGGCAACAGGCTTGCTAGAGTCTGCCCTAACATGAAAGATTCGTGAGCAAATTGTCTAGCGCCGTACGATTCCTTAGCTTCAGCTCTAAGGTCGTAACACTTAGCCTAATTTTACTGCTTCTAGTTTCTTCATGAACTTCAACTTGAATCTATAGTGCATGAGTTCTTGTATGAGTTCATTTATTCTCCATCATGTTTCATTTCTTTCTCTGAAATGATTTTATATGTCTCCTTTCTGTTGATCTTGATTAGAATGTCAATTAGAGGATCCTTGCATGTTTGGAAATTGACAAATTATTTTCTTTAGCTAGTTTCATGTTAATTATACTTCTGCATATTTGTTTACTTACGCTATTGCGACGTAGTCACCATTCCTTTGCTCCCCTTTTTGGATAAGGATGGCCTTTTTTTGGCATCTGTGATATCCAAGCCAAATTACGTACACCTCGACTAAATCATAGACTACCTGCTAATTTGCTACCTTCCACCAACGCAGGTACCAATTAACTTTCACCACCAAAATTTAGATAGATGGAAACCTAGCATTTTTCCCTCGTGTGATTTAAATTCCAGTCTCCCATGGTCCGTTACAGCTTAATTGAGCGATCACACCCCCGAATGTGACCCTCCTTTGTAATTTCTTTTTTTCGCATACAATGGTGCAAAGAAGTTGGAATAATCTCATCTTCCTTTCTCCAGTGAATGAACTTTGTGAGGCAATAGATCTATATTTCTTTAACACTTTAGGATAGATAAACTAGCCTCTAACAATTGATGAAGCAATCCAATGTTATACATGATGCAATGACCACAACCTCAACACGCAAGATAATTTGAGAAAATTTAAGAAGTATGCAAACCTGAAGAGGTAGGCTTGCTCCGGACCACTGGGTTAGATTGCTCTGCATACAACTCCATGTTTTAAGTCAGAAAACAAGGCAAATCCTTTTCTTTTTTCCTCTTTTTTTTTTGAGATAAACTTTTAAAGATAGAGTGATAGACAGAGCATACACCAACCTTGTACTTGACAGTAAACAGACGAGCATGAGGAAAATCAGATGGAAGCCATTCACCAGGCCAAAATGTTCCTTCCTTTCCAGCTTCTTCATCAATTTTCTCAACCAGGCCAGATTTGGTAGATGACTTGTCATCTGACAGTCGCCAAGTTTTGAAGGGTCCCCCACGCAAGCCATGAATAAAGACAACATCAACTAAAGGTACTTCAAATTGAGAAATATTCTCTGATTCACTTGCAGATGTCGATGTTATATCACTATTGGAATCTTCATTTGTTGTACACTCACTCCCAGCAGAATCATTGGCACCTGGAGATGACCCATCCACTGATTTTGGCATTATCTTTTCCATACATTTCCAGTGCGGTAATTCAGGATTTATCAGGAGTATCATATCAGCGTAACGGGGGCAAGTATGTTCTTTGTTAGAAAGATTTCCATGAAGAGCATCACCATTTACAGAATCTTCACCAGCTTCGTCATCACAGAATATGTTCAAAAGTGTGGCCCTCGCATAACTTCGAATTTTAGGGTCATTGCAACCAGGAATCCTTCCATTAGCACATTCTTCAAGCCATTCGCACCATTCTTTATCTCCAACTAGTCTTTTCTTGACTTTTGGAAGAACTGAAAGTACAGTTAGCAGCCGTGCTGCATGCTTGCGAATATGACCAGTAGGTGGAACACGTAAACTGGATGCGTCATTGGGATCTGCAGTAGTAGAAGCTTCACCTGGAACAGTTGACACCCGATCCTGTCCCTCCGATGCTCGTGACGCATCATATGCTTCAATTGCAGCCAGTTGTTCATAATCATCATCCAGTAACAAGCGCCTAAGCAAACAGAGGCCTCCAAAATCAACTATTTTGTTCTGACAAGGAGTATCTTCAGCACATATTTCTGTCAGCGCTTTAATCCCTTTCAGTGTGGCCACTGCAGAATCTGCCGCATTGATCTTAGGCAATTTGTCTTTCTTAATATTTTTTAGTGTCCCAGCAAAAGGCTCAAGGGAAAGAAGATCTGCCAAGGGATGTGTATCATCAGCATTGGCAACCCTTCCTAGTTGCGTTCCTACTAAATTGACAACTGCTCCTGCCAATTGATTAGCAGTTTGTGTGGCCAAAACTACATTTGCTTGATCAACTTGGGTCTGCAAAATAAAGAATCTTCATGAACCACAGCGAAACCAAGGACACACTGGATTTTTCTACTTACAAGTAAAAAAGACTACATTCATACTGTCCAAAAACAAAAACAAAATAGCTAGTGTGACAAACCTTCACTTTATCACTTTGTGGTTGGTTATTTCCTTTGCTTAATGCTGTTTTCTTGGATTCCAGAACATCACTTAGCATAATAGTTAACCATCCCTGAGAAATTGGTATGGAGGATGGTCCATAATCTTCAAGAATGCGTGTTAAGATATTTATTGCTGAAGATCGTATTGCATCAGAGGACAGCTGTCCAAAGACCCAAGGGAGCAGAACTCCAGACCAATGCTGGCTTTCTTCCAAGGACATATGCCATTCCCTTGCACAGAGTAACTCCAAAGCCTTAGCCAATGCTTCTTGAACCGAAGAATGCTTTGTGGTCTGTTTAGCAGCCTCTCTCATCAAATGAAGACCCTTTTCCACTGCTACCTCCTGTGCCGAAGAGCTTCGCTCAAGAGAAACCAAAAATGCAGACAACGCTATCTGAGCTAGAGGGATGTCCTGAGTTTTACTTGCATGTGAAACAGTAGACATAAGACTAGAAGTCCAATCAGAAACAGAAGTACTTAGAGGCAGATTGTGGTCTTCTAGAAGCAATTTAACCATCAGACTTCCATGCCATTTCACAGATCTCTCGGGTGCTACTAAAGCAGCCATGACCACATGCCCCTCTTGATCTAATTCTTGAATATGATACCTATTATTTTCCGAAGCCATTGCCCAATTTGCTAATGCCCAAGCAGCAAAAGGAACAGCGACTTGTTCAGAATGCAAATCATCCCAAAGGCCAGGAACTACAGCAGAAGACAAATTTGATCGGCCAGACGAACTCTCATTTATGTTGTTAAACAAGGGATTACTAGGCGTACATTTCATTGTCTGGCTAGAATTAGGAGGCCCCATCTCTGCAAGCCCATTAGTTCTTGAAAGTCCCATAGAAGTCGTGCCTTCAAAAATTTTCATCCCAAAACCCTTCATCCCTTCCCCACCATCATCATCCTCCCCATGTGGCTCATCCCAGTGCATACCAGCTTCCTCAATTACTTCAATAGCTGCAGCAATATCTCTCATCTCAGCATCTTTGGGTAGTGCAGGCTTGAACGAAAGCTTGTCTGCACTTTCACAATGGGAAGTGACAACATCCATAATTGCTGCAACCAGCATGCTCCTACCTTTCAAGGAATCACAAAGATTGAATGAACTACGTCTTGTCTGCTGCTTCCAACCAAAAATTAAACATTTCCTTGTCAAACTCCAAAATTATATAATGAGATAACAAATTCAATAAATTTCAATTGCCTCGTCACAAATAACTTATCGTGCCATTGATCATTTTGGAGTATCTAAAAGGCGTTGCTTGAGATTACAGATTTCACTAAATTTAACTTTCTTTAGTTGCTTCCATGTGATTAGTATAGATTTTCTGTTTTCCTTCATTTATGTCATTTTCATTCAATCCCACACTTCAATCGAGCATTGCATTTGAACAATGATTAAAACAACTACTATCCGGCCTTATGAATCTATAATCTCTTTCATTTCTTCATTAAGAGGCAAAATTTGAAAAAAAAATCATGGAAATTGGCCTTACCTTTTTGAATTGCCGAGGCTGAGCAGAGAAGATAAACCTAAGAAGATACGGTACAGCATGAGGCCTTCCTAAAACATCCTCACACACATTAGGATCGGCAATCAAATATGCCAAAGCCCTTGCAGACTCAGCCTGGGTCCAATAATTCTCCCCTGACATCGCCACCGTCTCCAGAAGCCAATCCACCACCGCGCCACCGCCAGCAGCGACGAGCGCCGCCCTCCGACTCTCACTAGCGGCAGCAATGTCCGCTAGCAAAGCCGCAACCCTAAGCTCAAACCCGACCCGAACCTCATGATTCGCCGTAGACATAACTGACCTCAACGACTTCCATAATACAGAAGCTGCTGCCCCTGTCTTCTTCATCCTATCCACAATCCTCATCAAAGACTCGTTCGATTTCCCCACCACATTCTCAATTTCATCATATATTCTAACACCTTCGCCCCTTCCCTCCCCTTTCTCCTCTTCTTCATCTCGTGTCAAAATTACAGCACAAGAAGAAACAATGGCGGTTAAAAGGGTCGCCGATAAAGCAAAAACAGAGTACCGTGACAGAGAAGTGCTGTGTTGGGGTTGCCGAATAGGAGGGTATGCAGGGGAAGGGGCAAGATTGGGTTCCTTGATATCGACGGAATCCTCGGGATTACGCGAAGAAGGAGAAGAAGACAGGGAACGACGGCGAGGCAAGCGCATACAACACCGGCGGCTCGTTCTGCAAAGAAGCCGAAGCATAATTCGGTTGACTTAATCCAAAAAATAATGTGCTAATTGCTGGTATAGAAGAAGAATTAAGAAGATAAATTTCTGGATTATGGATAAATGGGCAGTAAGCAAAAGCGAAAATGGTGGAAAATGAATTTGTAGTTGCGGGAAGGAAGAAAAAATTGGAGAAAATGACGAGGGAATTTAAGAGGTAATATGCGGAATCTTGAATTAGTTAAATTTGTCAAGAATAGTCCTAATCAGATACTTAAAAGGATATTAAATTTATCAATTTTTTTTTCGCTCTCTATTTATTTTAGTTGTCGTACTTGATTTGATACTTATTTTATAAGATAATAAATGATACATATTTTTTAATTAATATTTTTGTATCTTTTAACTATGGATTTGCATAAAATAAACACTATAAACTTGTATAAAGTTAAACAATCATACTTTTCCTATGTAGCATAATTCACATAAAATGCAAATTGTCACATAGGACTTCATATAAGATACGCATGTCTATTTGATCAATTTTCTACCAGTGAAATATCTACTTGCGTATAGCCAAAGTTGGAGGATATTAATGCTAATTAAGGGCATGTATCGACCATTTCAGTTCGATTTTATGTATTATCGGTTCGATTTATTGATTTTCGATTTTTAAATATACTAAATCACAAACTGATAAGATATTTTTTATCGATTTTCGATTTACCCAATAAAAAAATACTCATAAAATAAATATATGACTTCTCTAACAGTTTGACGCAATACGATGAAATATAGTAAAGCAAACAAATCAATTGAGCACCCAAACTTAATACTCCCTCTGTCCCATTTTAATTGAACTTGTGAAGTAATGTTCTCAAGAAAACTTCATCTATTTGAACTCAATAAATACCTATCAACATGAGTTGTGATGGAATGAGTAAGATCTCTTTGCCCTTAACAAGAGGTCTCAAATTCAATTCACGATAATAAAAAAATCTCATTTATGCTTCTTAAATTGACAATGCAATCTCCTTAATTGTAGGTTTCTTAACTCACTTTTGTTGAACAAATAAACTCCCTTTTCTGGTCCTTTACAACTGAGTTTTTCATAATTTTGTATTAAAAATTAAGTTATGATGTAACTTACAACAAGAAAAAAGAATGTTAAATCGCAAAATAGTACAAACATCAGGGATATAAAGTGCAAAGAAATTCATCAAAAATTATAATAAAAATATATGTTAATAAATATTGTCTGAAACTTGCAAATAAATTGCAATTTTTCGAAGAACATTGAAATAAAAGCAGTAGTATTAAATAGGTTCATGGATTAGGCTATAATTCAAGCAATATTATATTCCATATAAATATTTATATAACTTAGCGCGAGTATTGTTTAATATCGTTAATCAATAGATGTAAAATCTAAAACTCATATAAAGTGAAATCTTTTTATTCGTGCTTGATGATATCACCAGACATAAATAAAGATTTCATTTATTGCATACAATCTTCTAAGAAAATAATAAAAGTAACATAAATTCTACTGAATCTTAGCTAATATAACTTCTTCATATTGCTTTTTGTGGTGGACATGGATTCATGTCAGTCCTGAACATACACCCACAAAACGATTGATGATTTTCTTTCTCCACACACTGTGTTCCAACATATTTTGGTCCAAATCGAGTCTTACAATCACTAGTACAAAATGGATCTGACGTATCACAAGCTCCAGGAATTAATAATTCACAAACGTTCTCAGCATTTGTTGAAAGAACCCTAGTCATTACCAACATGGCTACAAATAAAACAATACAAAAAAATATTATAAAATTGTATAATGTAAATCTAATTCAAGTATTATAATTACATACGTACCAAAAATATAAGCAATGAGGAAAATGGAATAGCGGGCACTAAAATTTTCCATTGATGAAGAAATTGGTGAATGAAATTAGCAACTTCAATTATCTTTTTATACTACAATCAAAAATTAAGATATTGAGATAATTTATTGATACTTCTGAATGAAAATTCATTATTCCTAGATTTACTCTCCAAATCAATATAAAAAACATGGATTATATAAATTTTCCAAATTATTATTTTGACCAATATATGGTAACTAGAAGATTTGCTTGCCATATTAATATGGACAACATGGAAACTAATTAGTATACTAGATTTACTAGTCGAATCAATATAAAAAAAAAAAAAACATGGAAAGTTCTTATTTTGACCAATAAATAATTGTTAGAGGAAGATTTGCTAGCCATATCAATACGAAGAACATGGAAAGCTATTAATTCTATCAACACATATTTGCTTTTATGTAATTCATAAAAATATGAATAAATTATGAATTAGTTAAATGAATTAAGCTTTTAATTCCTATTCATTCAAAATTTATTATTTTTTTATTTTTTTTAATGTTTAATTGATTTAAATAGTTTAAATAATTTTTTGAAATAAATTTATTTTTTTCAAATTTTGAAAAAATAATTTATCTATAAAAAATAGAAAAAATATTTTTCAAAACGTTCATCTAATCTTAAATTACAGTTTTTTTATACCTCCTGCCCGACCTCCTCTAAAGAAAACTATATTTCCCTATCCCAACCCTACCTTTGACCCCCTCTCAATTAGGGGTCAGGATCTAATTTTGAATCAAAAGTCAAGGGTCGAATCTTGATTTAGAAGTCATGTCTTTGGGTCAGATTTGATGCCAGAATTGAATGTTGATATAGAAATCAAATCATGCATTAGCTTTTGAGTTTAATTTTATGATATAATAAAATTAAATAAAATATTTTCAACATTCTTCACCCCAAAAAAGACTAATATTTTCTTCATCTTGAATTTTAATGCAGAGTACTATTTGCTTATGAAAATATGAATAAATGTATGTAAGCTAGTATTTCCCTAATTCATTTCTACCTACATATAAAATATGGATGGGTTAAATAATTATCCATTTTATGGTAACCCATTTTTAACACGCTCAAATTTGACCTAACTCGCCCATTTCCCACCACTAATTATATGTATAACATAATATACTGTATTTTTTTTAATATTATATTTAATAAGATGAGTGGATTCCTTATAAGGTTTGGGTAAACCTCCTCCATTTGAATTAGTTTTTGGAGTGTGAATTAGGCTTAAGACCTAATTTTACATGATATCAGAGCAGGACCCATCTCACCTAAAGTTGAATCTCCTAAAAAATAAAATTGCCCACGCATCAGATGCTAAGCACCAAGTGTGAGGTGGGGGGTTGAAGAATGATAAAAGTTCACATTGGTGGTTAATGAGATGGGTGGACTATTTATAAATACTTGAACAATCTTCCTCTCTTAAAGCTAACTTTTGGGTGCGAGTTAGACTCAAGACCTAATTTTACATTACTTATCTATAACAACTTTTGATTTATAATATTTTTTTGTAAAGTTACTTGTGACAACTATCATAGTTTTGATGATACAATAATTAATAATTTTTTTTAAAAAAAGAAAACCTTCTAAAACTACCAATCACATATCTAGAGATTTTGACCAAATATCTTCCATCAATCTTCAAATATATGTCGAACGGAAAGATCATATAAGAAACTACCTTGCAATTTTATCATATAGAAATAAATAAATTTATTTATTCGCATAACATTTTTTAGGAAGTGACAAAAAAAAAGTAATGAAAATTCAATCAAATCTAATCTCTAATGATAAAAATGACTCAAGCTCCTTATTTTGCTGCTTGATGATTTGAGGCCACAATCTTAAATTGGTGGTGAAAGATACCGTTTGTGGACAGTGAACATGGCTGTTTAGTCGTGAAAATAAATGCATAAAAAATTGTGTGTACTCTATTCTCTACAAATTCTGTATAAAGTAATTTTGGTCCAACGACAATTATCTTCGCAAAATGGATTATTTGGATCACAAGGTCCAGCAAATAATTCTTGACATGTTTGAGCATTTGTTGAGAGAATCCGAGTCATTACCAACATAACTACAAATAAAGCAATACAAAAAAGTGTTATATATGATAAATATTTATTATAATTTAAATATTATAAAAAATTAAAAAAATGCAAAAATCGATTTGTCTATAACAAAGAAATGCTTCAAAGGGGAAAAAAAATTATATAAAAGCACAACAACAATAACAATAACATATTGAGTGAAATTCCACAAGTGGGGTATGAAGAGGATAGAATGTATGTAAACGTTACTATTACCTTATAAAGATAGAGATGCTATTTTCGAAAAAAATATTATATAAAACTAAATGACAATTATAATTTTATATGCACCACAAAAATAAGCAACGAGAAAAATGGAATATCGAAAAGTTTCATTAAAATTTTCCATTGATGCGGATTTCAGTGAATGAAGCATACCTTCAGTTATCTTTTATAATACAACTAAAATTATAAGAGATAATTTAAAGGTATTTCTTGATGAAACTAAATCAAATCACTATATTAAACTTATTTGCCAAACAAATATGAAAAAATGGAAAACTTTTTATAAATTTTCCAAAATAAAGCTTCAGTCATATTCCCACTTTGACTAATCTTTTTTATGTCTTTTTTTCCCCAAAATAAAGCTTCATTTATCTTTTTTTGACCCTTTTTTTTTGACAATGTATTTGTTGACTCAAAATCTGTATAGCTATTAAGATTGAGCGTGGACTATTTATTATTTTTCTCCTTTTTTTTGGACATTTTCGCTTAATTTTTTATTTGTTTTATTTATTTTAAATATTTAGTATTTTTGTACTCCATTTGATTAAATATTTGAAAGGGTTTGAAACTTAAAGATATGAATTCAAGTAGGACTTTTAGGCTTCTGTTTGGCAAAATAATTTCCTTTGTTTAAAAAATATACTATATCGAGAATAAATAAGATATTAATGGGATGTACGTTTTGTTTCGCAAATTAGTTGATTAGTTATTTATATATTCTTTAATTAATAAAATATACGAATGTGAACCAAATAGAGTCGTCAATATGGATTAGACTGGTTGGGCCGACTTGGTCTAACCCGTGATTTAGCAGGGTTGGACTATGATTTTTGAAGCCCATTTAAGAAATGAGTTTTTTAGCTCGGCTTGAATAAACTTGCTGATTTGTAGGGCTTTTGCAAAATGGGTTGGGCTGGCCTGGCCCCATGGGTCGAATTAAAAAATAATTTAAAATAAAAATAAAATAGAGTATTATTTGGCTTTGGAGTATGATGGAATAAAGCAAAATGACTCTTTAAACTGCGCTTCTTTCATTTGTGAAGTAGCAGTTAGTCAATGCAACTTTTGACGCTCCTCATGGGTCATCTGAAAACAGTCGTCTTATGTTTTTAAACATAGGAATTAGACTGCTACATTCGCCCCTCCTCAGCCCGCAATGAGCGGGAACCTTTTGAGGCACTGGGGTATGTTGATGATATTGATGATGAGTATTAAGAGTAATAAGAGTCCAAACTCAAAGTTCATTTAAAATTTTTAAATATTAAAACTTAGATATAAATTATTCTTATAATATGTACTCCCTCTGTCTATCTTTAATTGTCTCTTATTGATTTGACGCAATGATTAAGAAATAGTAAATAATATGAACAATTTTACTAAATCACGTTTTGAATATAATAATTACAATATCTTGGAAAATGTAACAAAAAAATAACTATTATAATTAATTATAAGGGTAAACTAAAAATTCAGTGGACAAATATTGTTGGACATCCCAAAACAGTATAGTTGACAAATAAAGATGGACAGAGGGAGTAATAGTAACACTAAAACTATGTAACACTGTCCTGTTGATATTTATTTTAATATTAAATTGTAATATAATTTTAAAATTTATAAAAAATATATGAATAAAAATGTGGGGACCCGACAAAGTTCGCGTCCCATGTATAAATATACTAGACTAGCTATTTTTTAGCCCATAAAAAAAGGAGCTAGACCGACTTGACCTGTCAAATTACAAAATCTATAAAGGCTAGCCCGAATTAAGTGGGCCGACCCATATTGACAACTTTGGAATCAAATTATAGTTAATTGATTATTAATCCCACCAATGGTGAGTCATATATGACTTTGTTTTCTCAATATTAGAGCCGGAGATTTGATGAATTACTATGTCTAGAATACTTCATGGTCAATAAAATCTTATATTTGCAACACTTAAATTATAATGTGTTTCAATTAAGCATTTAAGTATATAATAAATTATTTTTATTAAACATTTTTTATTTAAAAACTTTTATACTTATTCTTAAATATTTATTATATAGATAAATTAATCAGGTAAAATATGTACCTCTTGTAATTATACTTTTTAACCTTAATAAGGGGTAAAATCCTATACATGTTACAATTGATGATAATGAGTATAATTAAATGTTAAGGCATATTTTATGTGATTGACTTATATCGTTTTATTTCTTTGTACTTAATGCAGTTTATAGTTAAATGCATATCCAGACCTTAAACTTATTTCTTTGGCATACGATAAAAATTCAATTATCTAAATAAATTATTTAAAACCCAAAGAATTCACAAAAATCCCACACCATTTTGCTTTGCCCCTCTAAATTTATTTCCTTTTTTTTTTTTTTACAAGTCTTCTCTTCTTTCGTATATAAATAAAAACCGCTTCCCCTTTGCAACCCTGTATTAAACTCGAACTATGGCTTCCTCAAGCAAAGAGCCGATCTCCAATCCCCCAATCCCCGACGACGACGACGACGAGGAAGACGATTTCGAAGAAATTGATGAAGATGATGAAGAAGAGGAAGAAGAAGAGCGAGAGCGAAGGCCAGTGACTGAAGAATCTCGACTGCGTTCCGATAGGGCTAAAATGGAGAATTTATTCCGGCGGCTGTCATCTGAGAGAGTGCCTATAAGAGTCCATGATTTGATTATCAAAGGGAATACTAAGACTAAGGATTCACTTATTGAGGCTGAAATGGAAGCCCTAAAAAGTGCCACAACACTTCAGGAGTTGCTTAAGGCTGCCAGTTTTGCTAATGCGAGACTTCAACAGCTTGATATATTCGATTCCGTTAACATCACTTTGGATTCTGGCCCACCGGAGCTGCCTGGTACTACTAATGTGGTTGTTGAGATTGTCGAGAGTGAAAGTCCACTTACTGGAAGTGTTGGAGTTTTCTCCAAGCCTGAGGTAAACTATTAATTACTACTCTTTTCTTTTGACTTTGATGCGTTATGTTTGATTATACTTTTAAATTAGCTCAAGCTCTTCTCAGTTAATTGATGTGTGAATGAGGAACGCTTGAAAATTAGGACATTTAATTGGCTGCACTAGGATGAATAATTTAGGAAAAGATACAAGTTTTTAGTAGTATTTCCAATTCAATGTTTGCAAATTCGAATTGCCAAACTAACAATTCGCAAAGGTTTTGTCAGTCATGGATGTATGCACCAGAATTATCCTCATGATTAGTGTCTCTATTCTATCTTTGATATCCCTATGTTCGATCAGAACTTGTTTTGTGGTAATACATTATCTAGGTTCAGATTGCTACCTCTCCATTAGAAAATTGACATATATATTTTCCATCTAAAAGAAAAACCGACTTTTACATTTCTTTCTTCATTTTCTACATGCCCAAGTTTTGGTACATGTTGCCCAAGGTGTTTCCCATCTGCACTAATGAAACCGACTCATGCATGTCTTTTTCCATTTTCTACTTGCCCAAGTTTAGTACATGTCATCCAAGGTGTTTCCCGTCTGCACTAATGAACCTCTTAGCTTCTCTCTTTTTTCCATCTTATACTCTTGAAGACTTCCTAGGCTGCTATGGGAATGACTATACCCTTTTTTGGCTTTTATAACTCTTTGCAACTCCTTATTACATCATCCTGATTATTATGGTTGAAATCCTACGCATTTAGAAATCTCCAACTGAATACCCTTGCTGCCATTCTTTGATCATTTGAATAAACCCCTCTGTCTTTGGCATCTGGATTTTTGTTTCCAAGACACCTCTTCAGCTTTGGCAATTTCTTCTAGTTGAGCTTTCAAGTTCAAAAATCTGTCTTTCATCCAGTGTTGGTGTTCTGCCCTCAGTGATCTGCTCTGAGAATTTCAGCTCCTCTAATGCTTTGTTTCTTCTTATATCAAGCTTGCTGAAAACTTCTTTGTTCCACTTGGAAATGTCCTTCAAGTTTTTCAGCTTTTGACTAAGGATATAGTCTGGGGAACCTCCAACTGAATACCTTTGCTGCCTCTCATTAATCATATTAATAAACCCCTCTTGCTGAAGCCACATGTGTACAAACTTGAAATAGGAATGAGTAGTATCCCAATCTCCACACTCTAGTAATAATGGTTTATGATCAGAGATAGGTCTAGGAAGGGAAATTTGTTTGATCGGCCTTAGTTTCATTCCATTCTGATGAAATCAAGAATCTATCGACGCCTGAATTGATTCATCACCTCTGGACCATTTATATTGTGCTCCATACTGTGGTAAATCAATCAACTGTCCATCTGAAACGGTATCAGAGAAGTCCCTCATTTCTATAGACCTTCTGGTGCAATTCAATCTTTCAGTAGTTGCCTTGAAATCCCCTCCACTCACCTGATCTATACTCCATATATCCCTTATAGCTCCTAGTTCCTGACACAGATCAGCACACTCTGTATTGGTATGCGGACCATAAACTCCAGGAAAAGCCCATCTAAAGTTCTCCAGCAGACCTTCTTTCAAGTACACAGGTGACTGAATATATGCCTTGATGAGAGACTAGAACGCCTAGAACTTCATTTTCTGTTTTTTCTAATGCATCTTGTCATTTCTTTCCTCAGGATGCCTACATTGGCTTCTAATTGTCATCCTTCTTCATTCAACCTTGTCATGAATTTATTTGGTTTCTGAATTTTAGCTTCTCCTGCCAAACTTTTGGCTCCTTCTGGCTCTTCTGACTCTTTCGCTTTACATCTACGACCTTCGGGTGGCTAGGGTGTGGTCGCGTATGATTTTCTATTACTTATGTGCGTCTAATTTCTTGTTTTGGTAAGGATGTAATCTAAGACTATGTGCACCTTTGTTTTCAAATGTTATCAATTGTGATTCTTTCTTCAAAATAAGTGCAAGTTAAACAAAATGATTAGTTAGAGCTCCTCTGAAATAGTCTTCTACTTTTTCATTTCTGGTACCACGAACTATATCCCCATGTGTTTGGTCAACGCCGTTACTATATTATGTTATATATGTCCTCACAGATCTCCCCTGATAATGTTTGGTTGGTCACTCTTGCATTTCTGGTACCACAACTACATCTCCATGTGTTTGGTCGAATCTGTTACTACTCTAGCTAAATGTCCTCACAGATACTACCAATAAAGTTCTGTTGATCATTTGAATCCCCTGAATGAAGGTATACATATATTCCCATAGTTAAATTTCATCATCTAATCATATTTGCAGATCATAGACACTATTGATATTGATTTTCTTCTTTCCCAGAGTAGTCTTAATGGGATTGTGAAAATAGAAAAAGAATGGAACTTGTCGTGAGTTGGTTCTTGAAGCTTTCGTCTCTGGGTTTTCTCTTCTTTTGTAGTCTTTTCATCTCCTTTGGCACCCTAAATACCGAGATTCCAAACTATGGAATAATTGGATGAACATTCCACTACTAACCTAAACTAGGATTATTTCACTTATAAATAATGGCCTAAACTAGGATTAATCTAGAGCAGTCTAGCTTATAACTACTTTAAATCTCTTGATTCTTATCGCATCCCCTCAATTCAAGTCAAGATAGGGGACAACTTTAGTTTGTAGAATTAAAAAAATATGAAGTCAAGAATGTTGGAAAAGGTCATTGATTGAAGAAACAATCATTTTCTTGCTAAGGATGCTTAAAGGACAAGATCTGCAATATGCATAAAACCCTTTAAATAGTTTCTCTGAAATAGTCTACCAACACCAACAAGAGAATTGGTGTTGGAATTCTTTCTTTGAGAAATTTGGTGGTAACTGCAGAACGAAAGAATGTGCTGGTTGACCCATATGGAAAATGTCTATTTCCCAATTTCTAGATATAAGTATCTACTAATATATCTCAAGGTCTTTATTATTATTTATGAGGTTAAAGAGTAATCAGAAAAATTGTTGAAACAAAGAGCAGGAATAAAACATTTAGAGGAGGGAGTAGGGAGTCATTGCACAAATTGTAATTTCGTGAAGCAAAATAAGGAAAGATATCTTAAAGGCGAGCTGTGAGTCTGTGACTGGATTGAAATTGAGTTAAGGGCCTCAATAGCAAAGACTGATATTATGAATGACAAAGAATAGAAGAAAGAGTTTCTCAGGATTTGCCAAAGACCTAACAGTTAAAGAAGAGTGTCAAATAACCAAACTTCGATACAATGGAGAAAGATAAGAAAAAAACCTCAGTAGTAACTCTGATTCAATAAATATATATAGAGAGAATTATTTTGGAACTGGAGAGAAGAAAGAATTATGAAAAAATTTTTCTATTGACATTCACGAAAAAATGGTCAGCTTGTGAATTGAAGAAAAACTTCAATCTTTTCAACGTTAAGGCGCCCCTTCGTGCACATAAATCACTTGGGTCTACCTAGTTTGTAAAGGTTTATGTAAAAAAAAAAGAAGAGGAGAGAACTTGACCTGAATTGTGTCTTGTAACTCTCTTCTCCTATGTGTTGCTTCCTCCTTTTTATTGCCTTTGTTTCTTATTCAGTATTTTAAATACTGAGATTCTAACATGATGGAATTTTTGAAACGAAATAACTTGACCTGAATTGTGTCTTTTAACTCTCTTCTCCTATGTGTTGCTTCCTACTTTTTATTGCCTTTGTTTCTTATTCAGTATTCTAAATACTGATATTCTAGCATGATAGGATTTTTGGAACTTAAAACATGATAGGATATTTGAAACTTAAAACATGATAGCATTTTTGAAACTGAAAACATGATTGGTTTATGAAGAATATTCTATACTATTAACTTAAACACAAAATGAATTAAGAGCACTCTAGCTTGTAAAGACAATTAATTTCCTTGACTTCCACTAGAGATAGTCCTACACCTATATATTTTTGAGAAAGAAAAGGCGAAGAAAAATTTTGGGATTTTACAGCTAGTCCTATCACCAATACTTTTTGCATTTACTACTTTCTTCTTAAGCCTGGCTCTACAAAAATAAACCAGAGAAAAATATAAATGTAAATGTAAAAAGATTTAGTCACGATTTATATTTATATTGCTAATCTCTAACCTTACCCTTTATCCACTTTGCTTCTTGGAGATGTGCAATATTTTCTCTCTTCCTCCTTAAGATATCTACTAATTTTGTTGATTATCCCATCATCAAAACTATGTTTCAACTATTTATCCAAATTTGTCTGTTTGGTTTGTCTCTTTACTTTATTTGTCTGGTAAGATGAGAGATCCTTCCCCTATTTAGAGCCAAAATTGGGCACTAGTGTAGTGGAACAAAATCCTTTGCTCACACCTGTCCATTTATGTTGTCGAAGGCCAAAGACATCATATGTGCCAAGTATTTTTTTAAGACTAATTCCAAAATGCAATTAAGCCACACACTTTAGTGAAGGGACACAAAGCAAGATAATTACAGCAAGCAATAAATACAACCAACATTTATTTATTTATTTATTTTGATAAATGACAGCCAAAATTTATATGAACCAGGAAATGAAAAAAATTATTATAAGCAAAATATATGAAGTAAAAATCATGTCTATTTAGTTGAAAAACCATTTTAAATTTCAGATTGAAAAGCAAGTATACAATTTTAATGTTCTAATTCAGAGTAACAACTAGAGTTCAAAGTTCCTATTCCTAACCACTACAGATTCATCTCTACCATTTTATTGACAATTGACATATTGCTTGCTAGTTATTTTGGTGTCTTGATGCTACCCTATTTAAACAGTGCTAGTGCCAATGGATGGTTAGGCACATGGCCTACCATCTTGATCCATATAGTGAAATGCTAATTAAGCAAATGAAGTGTGTAATTGTATATTTTTCTCTCTAGATTTTTAAATTTCCTCAAAGCCATTTCATGACTTATTTTTACTGGTCAAGCAGTGTAAGATGTCAACTTGACTAGTTTATTTTTATAAACAACTTGATTTATATTATTAGTTGTGATAGTGATAAGAAAAGTGCAAGTAATAGTTGAAGAGTTAATATGATAGATAAAGCATCACATCAGAAGTTCAATACTTAAATGTTTAGTCAACTATTTTAGGATATCCAAAATGGGAAGTATGTCATTCAAAAAAAAAAAAAAAAGTAGAATAAAAAAGAATGAGAATCCCATAAGAATTGATTCATCCAGTATAGTGGTGTCACAAACATTGCTAAATATCTAGAAGAAATTGCTGTGGAGAATAGTTTAACCCATAGTTATATTACGTGGATTTACTATCCATTTAACAGTTAGAAAGGTAGCACATACTCCAAAGGGGTGAAGAAAATGCACAGCTAGTACTGAAGTTCACCTTGCACTGGCTACATCAGGCAAACACACATGAATGTAGTGTTAAAATTTGATATTTGTTGTGAATTTTCATCTATATAGAAGTAAAAGTTATTGCTTTAAGTTGGAAAAAGAGAATATGCCTGGATCCTTTAAGCTTGTCTTCAGGTGTTTAAAGATAAATTAGGAAAAGAAGAGAACATTGGCAGTATTGCCATTAGAGCTGTAGAGATGATTAGCTAATTGCACAACTGTTGAGGATGTGCATACATAGTTGAGTGTGACACTACGTGCTATTTGAGGGAAAAATTCATTTGCGTGTGCTACTAAGAATTAGCATAGACAATGTTTTGTGACCCTTCTATTGGTGAACATATATTAGGTTCTGTCATGTGGTGCTGTAAACGTGCTTCGGATTTATAGAAGCAACATGCTTATGTATTTCCTGCTATTTTTTCCTTGGATTTTGATTAAAACTTCGATTTGCTTCTGTAGGCTAGAGCTTGGTCTCTTGAAGGTTCATTGAAGTGGAAAAACTTGTTTGGTTATGGGGATATATGGGATGGGTCGTTGGCCTATGGCTTGGACCTGACTTCAGAGGTTAGCGCTGGTGTGTCTCTGCCAAGATTCAAAAAATTGATCACTCCTGTGACAGCTCGAATATCTCTTCTTTCCCAAGATTGGCTGAAGTTCTCCTCGTATAAAGAACAAGCTTTGGGACTTTCTCTTGGCCTACTGTCATCCAGAAGCCATGATTTGTCTTACAGTCTCGCTTGGCGAACCTTGGCTGACCCATCACAAATGTCATCAAGAACAGTAAGGAGACAGCTTGGACATAGCTTAATTTCAGCTCTGAAGTATACATTCAAAATTGATAGGCGAAATTCTCCTTTGAGACCAACCCGAGGATATGCCTTTCTTTCGTCTTCTCAAATTGGTGGCCTCCTACCAGATCATCGGGCGTTACGCTTTCTCCGTCAGGTTCTTACAGTTCACTGTCTGTTATTTATGTCTTTCATCTATTTTTCTCCTTTTTCCTCCCAAAAGTAGATTTTGCTGTCCATGTGGCTGAAACCTCTTAGGTTGTTTTTTGAACTTCTGTCTGTAGTGTGATATCTATGTTTATATTGGTGTTGAGCAGCTAGATTTAACTGCAGTTTTCCTTCTGCCTGTTCTGTTCTATTGTTTTAGATGTAATCTATATCTCATTCATTCTGGTTATCTTGCCTGGTATCTATTCATACCACAGCCATATATTTCCCGCCATTATGACTGTCTGATTCTGAACCTATATGTGCTTCTGAAATATCAAAATCACAATATAACAGAACTTATGGATTTCTGAACAGGAGTTGGACTTCCACTATGCTTTACCTCTGGGATTTTTTAATGCTGCTTTCAACATTGGAATTTCCGCTGGTGTAACTATTCCATGGGGAAGTGGGTTCTTAAGTCGTCCCACCTATTTACCTGAGAAATTTTTCCTGGGTGGTAATTCTTCTCCAGTTTGTGCACTGGGTGGCCCATCATCTTTGTTGGGCTTTAAGACCAGGGGATTGGGCCCTGCTGAACCTAGAAGGCAAGTTAAAGAAAATTCCACTGATGAGAGCTCTGATGCATCTTCTGCAATCGATTTTGTTGGAGGGGATCTTGCGGTTAGCGCTTTTGCAGATCTTTCTTTTGATCTACCGTTGCGGGTATTGAGAGAAGCTGGGATTCATGGCCATGCTTTTGCTTGTACCGGAAGCCTGAATAAATTGACGGAAAATGCATATAAAGATATATCTTTACAGAAATTCAAAGAATCATTCCGAGCTTCAGCGGGATTTGGTGTCATTGTACCGACCAAGATCTTCCGAATGGAGGTAAGTAATCCATGTTAAAGGTCTGCCTGTGGATATTTCTTCTTCGCTATAAAATTTGTTCTCAGATGTAAAAATTTCTACTTCACCATATACACTTCCGAACTTTCTTGTAATTCTTTACCATGCAATAAAAGCACTTTTCCCTGTATCTCATTCACATATATGCTTTTTATTTGTTCATTTGTGCCTTTCTTCATTAAAGCATGCCCTTCAAAAGCACTTTTGCAATAAGCCTGACATATTTTGGTGCTTTTTTATGCTTTTTTTCTTTGGCAATACGTATGTCTCAATGATTTTTCTAAATCTGCAACTGGTTTCAGGTGTTCAGACACATAAATGTAGTTTGATAGGAGTCAAAATTACAGGATGATAGTGGACATAAGTTTTTTTGATAAGTGCATACTAGATTTCCGGGCATTTCTAACTATACGATTCCATCATCAGGTTAATTACTGCTATATACTGAAGCAGCAAGAGCATGACAGAGGGAAGAGTGGTGTGCAGTTCACCTTCTCGTCGGCTTTCTAGAAGCTCAACATTGCAATGGTTCTATTTGCAGTCCTGGTAAAATTAACATAGTTTGATCCCCCGTTTCTCTGTTTTGTCTGAGATGCAAATGTAGCCCCCACCCCATGAAGTGCACTTCAGTTACAAACCCTGGACAGTTTTTCAATCCACTCTTGCAGGCAAATAATTGGTGGCAAGTATTAGCATACATGCACCAAGATCTGCTGCCCCAAATTTCGGTTTATTATTGCTGATTCACTTCCTATTCTGGGAATTCTTTTTTCAAATTGATGTTTTTGATGTGCTATACGCTTGTATCAAGAGAGGAGGACCATTACAATTTCCTTAACCTTACGATTTGTTTGTAGGAGTTCTTAAAGAGAGTTTTGCTCCTTCTGCATCAGTTTCATTCAAAGTTTGTTTCTGAAGCTTTTGGAAATGATTTATCTGCATAATCCCTTTGAATTTAGTGTTTAGTACAAAGGAAAATGTCCTGTTGAGAAACAAGTGATTTTTCTGACCTATTTTTTATTGTTTCGTAAGCAAGCAAGAAAATATTATCCCAAAAGCATTTATGTGTAATCCAGCATAACCCTATGGGCGCGAGGAGTGGTGGATGGGTAGGGAGGAGATAAAGAATTTGGAATGTCAGGGTATAAAATTTTTCTTCCTTATTTTCCTCTTACTTTCATTCATGTGCAACTTCATTATTACGGTACTAGGTATAGGGATGGTAATGAGGCAAGGCGGGGCTGGTATAGGACGGGGTTAGAGCTATGCAGGATAGGGTAGGTTTAACGTTATGCGGTGCGGAGTGAATTGAAGTAACTATTTTTAAAACTAATGCGAGGTGGGATGGGTTGCAAGTTTAAAGAATCGAATAGGAATTCAAAGAAAATTAATATCTTTGTAATTAGTAAAAATTAAAGATATTGACTTTTTATATTAAATATTGACTTTAATTTTATTTTTTCTAAAAGTTTAAACTAGAGCCGTAAATTGTTGGTTGTTGAAATATTAATTAGAGGTTTTTAATTAATGATTAAGAAATAATTGTTGAAATGTCAACTAAAAATAGTTAATTAGTTGTTGAGATGTTTAGCTATTTTTTAAAAAAAATTTACGAATTTTTATATTAAATTTAATGAAAAAAATAAAAGAACGTAAAAATTTAAGCGATGCGGGTTTATGTGGGGTGGGTCTATATGGGGCAGCACAGGACGAATTGAAAATGAAAAAAATTATCATGCGAGATAAAACAAACTAGTTTAAAAAATTTATGAGTTCAATTCAATTCGTCTCATCTCCACCCGCTCCGCCCCATTGGCATCTCCGTCTCATGATGTATGATGGTTTGTGGTGACACTCATAATTGACACTGATTATAAAGACAAAGGGAATAGCAAAGGTTCTAAATTCTAATGTGGTTCAATACAGGGAAGTAAAAAAGCATCTTTTACTCTTTTATTACTTTGACGGACGATTGTAAACTTATTTTTGCGACGTTGAATGGTAAAATTATGTCAAACTTTCTATTCTACCACTTAGATAATACTAAAAGATTCAGCTCCAATGATGAGCGTGGAAGAGAAAAAATTTAATATATATTTATATATTCTGTTTTTGAATTTGACTGTTTCTCTCAATTCTTTCACGACAAGAAATAGTATTAATTAACTCTCACCAAAACTCACAAGGTTGAATCAAATATTAAAAAGATCTCCATAGTTAGATAGATGTGGCCCACCGTGGATTTAAGATTTTTTAAAAAAAATTATGCGTTATGAAATTTAATTATAATAACAATTAGTGTTGATATGGGAGGAGAAGTAAAGAAGTCAATGACAAAATATTAGGAAAAATAAGAAAAAATATTTTGACAACAAAAATTAACTACAATAAAATAATATAATAATAGAAATACAAAAAATGATAAAGAGGTTATACATATTAAATAATTTTAAAATAAATTTGAAATGCATCAAAAGTTATTAAATTCTGTCGAATTTATTTGCCCTATATACCTTTGAGCATAAACTTTACGAGTATTTAAATTCTGGCGGCTTTAACTTTGCGTGCCGAACATGATATATTTTTACTGCAAGACAAAATCAATATTATTTTTTTAAAAGAAGAAATTTATAAAGACCAATTTTATAGCGTGTTAATTGTTTTACTTGAGATGTAAAAAAATTTTTTATACTCAGTACTGATTATATGTTTCGAAGAATTTTCTTTTATAATTTCTAATTGGAACTTTTCGTCATTTGCTAAGTCAAATCTTTGACTCAGTTAAGTCACCAATGCCTATAAATATGTTTCCTTGTACATTGTAAAGGATATCATCATAAACTAGTTCAATAATATTCTCATAATACACACACTTCATTATTCATTTACAATCACTTTTCTTAACTTCTTTTGATTAGATTAAATCATTACAAATGGAGAGAAAAACATCTCAAATCCAACCTCCAACTTATGGAGACTTCATTACTGTTCTTAGCATCGATGGAGGTGGCGTTCGAGGGATTATTCCAGCTACCATACTCAGTTTTCTTGAATCACAACTTCAGGTTAGTTTATCATAGCTTATTAATGCGTGCGCTCCTTTCTTGACTTTAAGTTTTGCATGCATGACAAATAAAGTTGGTGGTATATATACATAATATATTGAATTTACAGGAGCTGGATGGAAAGGATGCAAGACTTGCAGATTACTTTGACGTAATTGCTGGAACGAGCACTGGTGGCTTAGTGACAGCCATGCTAACTGCCCCAGACGAAAATAATCGGCCACTTTATGCGGCCAAAGATATTACCCCGTTCTATTTGGAGCATTGTCCAAAGATTTTTCCACAAAAGAATTGGTATAAATTTTAATTTTGTTCGTCGATGTATAATCCATTTGTACTAAGGCTAATTAAATTTCATGTTTTTGTTGAATTTACAAACATGCAGTGGTTTGTTTGCTCCAATTGTGAAGATGGTGCAAGCTCTAAAAGGACCAAAATATGATGGCAAATACCTACATGAAGTCATCAAGGAAAAATTGAAAGATACAAGACTTAGTAATACTATTACTAACGTTGTTATTCCCACTTTTGATATCAAGAAATTGCAACCAACCATTTTCTCCACTTATGAGGTACATGACGAATATAATTTGTTAGATACTCCATTTGTGGAACTACAATGAGTATATTATTAAATCTTTATTTTTATGGTTGCAGACGAAACGATCAACATGTTCGGATGCAAAATTATCAGATATTTGTATTAGTACATCAGCAGCTCCTACTTATCTTCCTGCTCATTATTTCAAAGTTGAAGATGGCAAAGGTAATGTTAGAGAGCATAATCTCATTGATGGTGGCGTTGCTGCAAATAATCCGGTACGTACTAAAATACTTTATAAGTACTAGAAATAATTTAACTTATATGTACGAACGATTCATTAATAAAATGTTTTGGATGTTTTTTTTTAGGGTTTGATTGCAATATCGGAAGTAAGCAAAGAAATATTCAAGAATAACCCGGATTTCTTCCCAATAAAACCAATGGACTATGGTCGTTTCCTTGTAATATCAATAGGGACCGGAGCTGCAAAACTTGAACAAAAATATAATTCATCAATGGCAGCCAAATGGGGGATTGTTGATTGGTTATTACACAAAGGTTCTACACCATTAGTGGACATATTCAGTCAATCAAGTGCTGATATGGTTGATTATCATAATTCTGTCGTTTTTCAAGCTCTTCATAGTGAAAACAGTTACCTTCGAATTCAAGTAAGTATCATCGTTTTTTAGGAACTATTATTACTAGAGACGAGGATCTATGGAAAACAAACTCTAAGGATAAAATTTATGTACAGACCACACTCATAAAATTAGGACACGAAATATATTATTGTATTTTGAGAGATAATTTTCGATTAATAATATTTTGGTTGTTGAAACTAATCAACAGGAAGATGGACTGAATGGAACAGAAGCCTCAGTGGATGTAGCTACAAAGGGAAATTTGGAGAGACTAGTGGAAATTGGGAAAAAAATATTGAAAAAACCACATTCAAGGGTAAATTTGGAAACAGGTTTGACTGAACCAATTCCTAAAGGAGGCACCAATGAGGAAGCCCTTAAGAGGTATATTATCATAATTTTAATTTGATCGTATTTTTCTTTTACATGCAAACAAATATTACTTTGGAGAGACTATTATATTACCATCATAGTTTTATCTTAAATTTTAAAAATTCTAATAATTTAAGATAACTATTTTTAAAAAATTACGACAGATAATTTGAGACGAAAGCAATATTATGAAAGGAATCAATGTATTTTATCTAGTCTTCACTATTATATTGTTTAGATTGCTAGAATATTCATATATACATTGTTATGTTATAAGTTTAAGTCATGAAAATCTTTAATTTTGTGATAGGTTTGCAACATATTTGGTGAATGAAAGAAGACTTCGTGAGACAAGGTCACCACTTATCAAGAAAGCCTCGAAGTAAAATTAAGCCACTTAGAGTACATTGCTAATATAGATTTTCTAGTTATATCATTTCCAATTTTGGAAGGAATATAATTAGGTATAGTTTAGTATTTATGAAATTAGATTTATTTATTTGTGGTACTTAATGTACTAGTTTAAAAGTGTATTCTTTTTTTTTTTTCATGAACAGTGTGAAAATGTATTCATTATCATTCAATATAATAATATTTTGTTTCGAAATTTTGACACTTTTTTAACAATCCACAAAAATATTAGGAAAAAGTGTAATACACTCGCTAACGATGTGACAAACAACTAATCAAATGATTACATGTGAAATTTTAAATTATTTTTTAAAAATTTATTTAATAATAATAAAAAAGTCTGACAATATTAATCAAAGATTAACTTCGCCATCTTTTTTCTTATTTACATCGTTTTCCTTGTTCACAATTTAATTTTTTTTCTTTTGAATCTATTTTTTTAAAATCGTTTCATATCAATGCTTTTTTCCTTTTCTATAGTGTTGTTTTGTGAAAAGAAGATAAAAATAAATAAATAATTGTGTAGACAACATATTTGAATACAAAATATGACCTCCATGGTATGTGTTTAGGCTTTGAAAATAATGGAAGATATTGGCTTGAAAAATAGAGAAAGAAGCATATAAAAATAAACTAAAATACACTAAATATAAGTCTCTCATGCGTGATTGATGATCGTATACATTTACTATGCCACATCATCCCAATATGAGTCTTTAAAATGAACCAAGCTAATTGAGGTATCTAGGTGAAATTTGATATCAATTTTTAGCCGCTGTCAATAGATTCTAAAAGCGAATCTACAGTTGAAGTTATGAGTATGGTAATTTTGTGTTTTTGACTCAAATTATATAGAAAACCTAATAAAGAATAAAAATTGCGATTCATATAATCATATTTCATAAAATTAAATCTTGAATTCAGCTAAAATGACTTGTACTGTAGCGATAAAGAGTCATTTTTGTGCCAACTCTACTCAACGTAATAGTAAATAATTACTCCTTCCATTCCTTTTTAGTTGCTATGGTGCACTTTTCAAAAATTCAATTTGACTAATTTTTCAAGTTACATTAGATTAGATTAATTTAGTATTTTAAAATATAAATTTAGATATTCAATAACTATAAGAAAAATATTTTTTATTATAATTATTTTCATATCATTAAAATACAATGAATTAATTTAACTAATAACTTCCATCAATAAAAAAATTCTAATACAGGAGTAATATATAAACTTTTACACTAGTATTACAAACAAAATGAATCGAATTTTGTGAAGTACTATCCTTTATCTAATATTCCCTCAAAGCTAGGAAATTTATACTAATAATATATATTACTTAAACTCAATTTTTAAAGGTAAAACTTTCTATATTTCTTCATGATTCATCAATTTCTTCGAGGCTTTCTTGATAATAAGTGGTGATCTTGACTCACGAAGTCTTCTTTCGTTCACCAATAATGTTGCAAACCTATCACAAAATAAAATGATTTATGTCATAAAGGAAAAATATGACAGATAATTTATGACGAAAGTATATTATTAAATTAAAATTATGATGATATACCTCTTAAGGACTTCTTCATTGGTGCCTCCTTTAGGAATTGGTTCTGTACAACCAGTTTCCAAATTTACCCTTGAAAGTGGTTTTTTCAATAAATTTTCCCCAATTTCCACTAGCCTTTCCAAATTTTCTTTTGTAGCTACATCCACTGAGGCTTCTGTTCCAATTAGTTCATCCTCCTGTTAATTAGGTTCAACAACCAAAAAAATAAAAAAAATTATCCATCAAAATACAATAACGTATTCAGTGTAATTTTATAAGTGTGATTCTGTTCAATACGTCCTTGTCGTCTAAATAATTATTCCTAAAGAATGATGACACTTACTTGAATTCGAAGGTAACTATCTTCGCTACGAAAAGCTTGAAAAACAACAGAAGTATGATAATCAACCATATCAGCACTTGATTGTGTGAATACTTCTACTAATGGTGTAGAACCTTTGTGTAATAACCAATCAATAATACCCCATTTGGCTGCCATTGATGAATTATATTTTTGTTCAAATTTTGCAGATCCTGTCCCTATTGATATTACAAGGAAACGTCCATAATCCATGGGTTTTATTGGGTAGAAATCCGGGTTGTTCTTGAATATTTCTTTGCTTACTTCCGATATTGCAATCAAACCCTAAATATAAATTATATTTTATTGTCAGTGCATATAAGTTAAATCTTTTTAAATATCAATAGTGTGTTTATGTTATAGTACGTACCGGATTATTAGCAGCAACACCACCATCAATGAGATTATGTTCTCTAACATTGCCTTTGTCATCTTCAACTTTGAAATAATGAGCAGGAAGATAAGTTGGAGCTGCTGATGTACTAATACAAATATCCGACAATTTTGCATCAAACTGTGAAGATCGTTTCGTCTGCAACAATAATAATATACTCAATATATATATATATATAAATGATAGAATGTAATTAAGCAGACCTTACTCCTGCCAAGCTAGTCGTAACAAACTACTTCATCATCAAATATAATTTTAATGGTAAATATGTATGCACCTCATAAGTGGAGAAAATGGTTGGTTGCAACTTTTTTATATCAAAAGTTGGAATAACAACGTTCGTAAGAGTATTACTAAGTCTTGTATCTTTCAATTTTTCCTTGATGACTTCATGTAGGTATTTGCCATCATATTTTGGTCCTGTTAGAGTTTGCACTATATTGCCAATTGGAGCAAATAAACCCCTGCATATTTATGTTTTCAACAAAATTTTAACATTATTTGTTTCACCTTAGAAAAAAATAAAAGGAAAAATACTTGAAAAAGAATTATATATATACCCTTTGTTTTGTGGAAATATCTTTGGACAGTGCTCTAAGTAGAATGGTGTAATATCTTTAGCCTCATAAAGTGGACGATTATTTTCGTCTGGAGTCGTTAGCATGGCCGTTACAAGGCCACCTGTGCTCGTTCCAGCAATTACGTCAAAGTAATCTGCAAGTCTTGCATCCTTTCCATCTAATTCCTGAAAATATAATAACTATTAGCCAGATAGTTTTATTTACCAAAGTTGTTAAAGTAGGTCTTAGGCCTAACTCACACCCCAAAAGCTAGCTCAAAGGGAGGAAGATTGCCTAAGTCTTATAAGGAGTCCACCCATCCTATTAAGGACCAATGTGGGACTTTTGTGTCTCAACAAAAGTGGTAGGAGTAATATTTATGCATGTATATAAAAGAAAATTAACCTGAAGTTGCGATTCGAGAAAACTAAGAATGGTAGCTGGAATAATTCCTCGAATACCACCCCCATCAATGCTAAGAACAGTAATCAAATCTCCATAAGTTGGAGGTTGGATTTGAGATGTTTTTCTCTCCATTTTTGATGATTTAATTTTCTTAACTAATATTAATTATAATCAAAAGAGTGTAATAAAACTTATTTCTAAATAAATAAGAGTTAGTACGTTTAAACAAATGGAGATTTGTTGGATTTATGAATTGTTTGTATTACGGAAATATTTATAGGCCTAACTCTAGATAGACTTGGTCATCATGACTTAATGAGTCAACGATTTTGACTCATCGAATGAAAGAAATTTTCAATTAACTTTTTAAAGAAAATTCTGGGAACATGTAAGCAATAAGACTAGAAAATAGGTTTTATTCAATTAAATTGGACTCAGAAAAAACAAGAAACATATAATTTTCTTCTACTCGTAAAGTTTATCGGGTCATTATATGTACCACATCTAATTACATTAATATTGAACACTTCTAGAAATTTGATTTTTTCTATCTTGCGTGAGATTTTCTTCTAGAGAGATATAACGATAATAAGAGAAAATTCAGCGCGTCAAATTTGGAATTTTGAAGCTAATAAATCGAACAAATAAATATAGAAAGTATTTAATTAAAACGCGGCACAACATATGCCATTTCCAAAGAAAAAATAATACGTAAGATAAAATATGAGATTTGAACCTTCGAATTTAATTCTAAAAATTAAAAAAAATAAGAAAAGGAAAAATGACAAGATAAAAGTGAGATTTGAAACCCCAACTTTATTTGTAAAGATGCATCAAATAATTATTGCATTATATTATACTCATTGAGCTGTTTTATTTGGTTTTAAATTATTTGTGCAAGGAATATTTAGTAGTTACTTAAATATAGTATTTTGTTCTAAATTAGTTAAATCTTTTAAAAAAAATTTAATTTTTTAAAAAAATTTTAAATTTTTTTATAAAGCTAGTATAAAGATATTTCTAAGTAACATTTTAGGTTATATTTTAGTTAACGAGGTTAATTTAAGAAACGTCACTATGAGTAACGTTTTTAGCATAATATGGTACTCATAATAACATCTTAGAATATATTACTATGAGACACATTTTTACACCTAAAATATTACGTACAGTAACGTTTTTTAAGAATTCAATCACGGACCATCGAATCCAGTAATATAGAATCAAATCTTGTAAATTTAGAATCAAATAATGTAAATTTAGCTATAATGCATTTTAACTTTAAAAAAACCTTTGACAGTAACGTGTCAGCTTTAAAATGGCTAAATTTAAATAATGACTAAGTTAAAACTTGCAGCTTATTAAACGAGGACATGACATCGAAGCACAAATAAAATGAATCTAGTGATAAACCATATCTCAACATTAATGTTGAGGCTGGAAAAGACAAAGTACAACAAATATGTTTTCGTCAAAGTAGACTTGTGGTAGCTGGACAAAATCAGTGTGATTGCAATGTTCTGTGTGTTTTTCTCAATGTAGAAAGACTAGAATTGAATATAGCTGTAGAGGTCACTTTGTGGATTCAACAAACGTTACTATATGTCACTTACGTTTTTAAGTTAAAACATATTGCCAAAGAATTTTTAAGTTAAAATGTTAATGTCAGTAATGTTTTATAGCTAAATAAAATTTGCATGATTCCAATTGAATTATGAAAAATGCTATTGTGAGTAATATTTTAGGTATAAAATATGTCTCATAGTAACATAATAGGACGTTACTGTGAGTATCGTTTTATGCTAAAAAAATATTACTCACAGTAACATTTCTTTAATTAACATCATTAAATAAAATATAACCTTAAATACAACTTAAAAATATATTTATACAAATCTTGTAAAAAAAAATTTAAAAAATATTATTTTAATAAATTGATTTAAATAATAGCTTGCTTTCCCTTAAATTTCCTCCTATTAATAAGAGTGAATAGAGGAGCTTCCCTAAGTGGGAATTGACGCAAAGCCCATTGATTTTGTGCAGTACTTGCATTTTATTGTCATTGTACTTGATGGTAGCATTACAATAACTTTTTCTTTTAGAACAATTTTAGGTGGCCCCACTAGAACAACTTATGTAGTATTCTAGGAATCGTTTGGTTTTGATATAAATTATAATGAAATAAATTGTGATGAAATTAATTATAATGGAATAAGTTATCATTAGATTATTTCTCATCGAATGTTTGATTTGTTTCATTCATAAATTTTAAGAACAAATTTTTTATGAATGTGAAAAGTGATGCATAAAAGAGTTTCAAAGAAAACCTTTGCCACTTATTAGGGGTGTACATGGTGCGGATTGGTGCGGGTTTTTTAAAAACCAAACCAAACCATTAAATGCGGTTTTTTTTAT
>JAPFFP010000080.1:23972560-24012551 GCA_026153255.1 Solanum medicagineum | reverse complement strand
TTTCACTCCCTACAATTCAATTTGTCATATCTTGTCATATCTAGTTCTTTCTGCGTATGGGTTTTGAGCCGGGGGTTCTAGGAAACAACCTCTCTACTTCTATAAGGTAGCGGTAGGGTCTGCGTACAATCTACCCTCCCCAGACCCCACTTGTGGGATTTAACTGGGTGTGTTGTTGTTGCTGCTTATATCTTACAAGGTCACTCAACTTTGAGAATATATCTAACATTATTGCACTTTGTTTTAATTTATATCAATAAAATTACTCAACTAAATTAATTATAAAAAAAAATCTCATGGCAAAATATTTTGTGACTATATGTAAATATGAATTCACAAATAAATAAATTCAAAAAATTTGATATGGGTAAATTTATTTGTTTTTATATTATGAAAATATGAACCCGCAAATAAATAAATAAACTTTGTAAGATAATTTAGTTAAATAAATTTACTAGTACAAAACTACAAATATAAAACATAAAATCAAGAAAAAAACAAGTGTAAAAGAATTTGAAGGATAGTTTTGTCTTTATATATAATCTCATGGTATCATATTCAAGGTATTAGCTAATACCACCAAATGGGAGGTATTAGTTAATACCATTTATGAGGTATTAACTAATACATGAATTAGTTAACACATGAGTCCAAATTTCTACCAAATATAGTATTAATTAATATCAATAGATAATTTATAGATTATTTCCTCTAATACTTCCTACCAAACGGCTCCTAAGGGTCTTTTGGTAAGCTATACTGGTAATTGAATTTAGTGCAATTACACTCTCTGACATATTTGATTAATTGTGTAATTAATTATTTGGTTAGCAAATAATTGAGCGTAACTGAGAGGGTAGTTACACTCTCCTTCTCCTTCTCAAGGGAGAGCTGCAATATGCTTTCACCCAGAAGGAGCTTAATTTGAGGTAGAGAAGATGACTTGAGTTACTCAAAGACTATGACATAAGAATCCTCTACCATCCAAGTAAGGCTAACGTATTGCTGATGAAACGACCCAAAAATGCCCAAAAATGTGTCTCGAAAATGCCCAAAATTGTAATTTCCATATATCTCAAAATTCATGCGTGATTTCGAAAATCCGACTTCATAGTCTTGTTCAAGGAGGTCAAATTGAGTGGGAAAAGGGTCTAACCCCAATTTTAGAGCGAACGATTCAATATTTCAATTTTTCAAGTTTGACGAAAAACAGTGTCCAGGCGCGTCAGTGGCACGACGCACATCAGTGTATTTTGCTGCCCAGTTTTTTTGTCCCGGTCCAAGGCTTTTGAGTCTTGGGCCTAAGTGTTCCCATACGTTAAAATACCTGTACTTTGCCTTATTTCACCCATATATCATCCAAGACATTCTCAAATACTCACTAAAACACTTAGCCAATATTTCATCTCCGATTTCAAGTCTCAAAAATTCATTCGGATCATGAGGTTCTGAATCAAACTTCAAGTTTTCATCTCCAATCTTCTTCAAGGATTCTCTCGAAATCAGGGTATGTGTGTTTCTTTTATGGGTTCCTTTCGCTCATGATACCCAAGCTCTCTTTTACTCAAAATTGCATGATTTAAAGTTCATTTATTCATGTGTCTTATCTATTATGAATTTCACTGCACTTTATTTTGGGGTTTTATGAAATTATGGTTGTTTTAGCATGTTTTGAGCCATGAATCTAAGATCTATTGTGAGATTTGATGAAGGGTGTTGATGTATATTGTTTGAGGGTGTCACCAAGTATCTGTTGATGGTTTTACATTGAACTTCTTTGCATGATTTCATCCCTAAATTGCATGGTTTTATACTAGCACTACACACCTGCCAAGTATTTGATAAAATGTCTGGTTATGGATTCGTGAATTGTTGAAGGTTTAAAGCATGACATATGAGTTGAATGACTTTATGATGATGATAAGAATAATTATATGAGTCACTTTCATGAGAAGTACCTATGGTGTTGCAAGTAGATTGTTGGGTTCCCATGTTTATAGTATTTTTGAGAAAATGGAGGAGGCCCTCCCTTGGTGCTTGAAATGTAAAGGTTTGATGAGCTAGTTCTATTGTTCCTACCGAAAAGATTATGTCGTAAGGTATGGACATCCTACCGAAAAGGTCATGCCGTAAGGTAGAAAGACTAATAGTTCCTACCAAAAAGATCATATCGTAAGGTATGGACATCCAATCGAAAAGGTCATACCGTAAGGTAGAAAGAATGATGGTTCCCACCGAAAAAATCATATCGTAAGGTGTGGACATTCTATCGAAAAGGCCATGCTGTAAGGTAGAATGTATCACGGCTCCTACCCAAAAGATTATATTGTAAAGTAGGGGGTGTCTTATACTACTTATCAAAAAGACTATGTCGAATGGTAGGGATTTTGGTAACACTCTTTCACAACCAAAGCTTAGGGCCTAGACATGACCGGCATATGGGGAACCCAAAGGAACTCTAAACAAGCCTCATACCATATCATTACACATCCTTGATAGTGGAAGCAACAAAAAAAAAAGACAATAAGAGATAAGCATAATCAAGGGGAATTGAGACTAAGGGTAAACTTCCATATAATAAACATCAAGAACAAGAGAGTCAAGGTCCATAGCATAGATACATCATGTCCAACAATACATCTACTACATAGATAAGATCGGGGGCCAAGACAAGCAACCGGGCTCACCCTCAAAGTTAATATATACATAAAAGAGAGATAGTTTAGAACATAGCATGAGATCATAAGCAACATCCCCAGAATGGATGACTCACCAACAAGCTTGAGTAAAACCATACTAGCCATGTGGGTGGAGATGCTCAAGCGGGACTCCAGTTCCTATAAGGTGATATTATGTAGGCATAGAGTATGCACTAGTACGTTGGAATATACTAAATATGTGGGATGCAATGCAACAAGAGATAGGCAACATAATCAAAATGCATAATCATAACAAGAGATTGTATATTAGCAACATGACATGCATGAACAATGCTTGTAGTAAAACATGCTTGAAAATAATCATACTTGAATAACTTGCTAACACAATAAGATGCCATGATTATATTATCCAAATACCTTATACTATGAGGTGAGGGATATTGCATGAGTCATAACCCCTTCTAGTAGGTAATGGATAGTACATGAGGGTATAAAGATAGCATAGTTCATAATCCCTACATGTAAACAAGAGATACTGAGTAGCACATGAGGGGTAGGGAGGTAACATAGGTTATAACCTACATGTGTGCATATGAGGGTGAGACATTCCACATAGTTATGAAACCCTTTCATATGAGTACATTGCATAACCTCAAATCATACTTGAGGATAAGTAGTACAACATAATTCATAACCCCTACACGTAGAAATGAGTAAATGAATAGCACATGATGGTAAATGTAGTATAGATCATAACCCCTACATATGTGTACCTTGCATAACCTCAACCATACACAAGTATAAGGAGTACAACATAGTTCATAACCCTTGCATGTGGGTATGAGTAAGTGAGTAGCATTGATTCATATATGAGGTTAAGGGTTCAACATAGTTCATAACCCCTACAAATAGGAATTGGCCTTGCACTAGATGGTAAAGCATATAGCATAGTTCAGAACCCCTTCTAGTAGGCTTCACAATTGACAAGGGCATAAACCTTAGTATAAGAACCCAATAACTCATCAATAATTCCCAAGAACATAGCAACATGAGAGCCCAACAATTCACTTGCAATACCATAAGAGCTTTACATGATTTAAACACACATATATGCATTCCTTTCATCATCATTTCATCAGCATATAGTCATTCAACTCATAAGAAATGCATTGGATCATCAATTCCTCAAGAACCCTAAACCAGACATTTTATCAAACACTTAGAGGGTATGTAGTGCTAGTGTAAAACAATGCAATTCAAGAGTGAAATCATGCTAGAGAATCCAATATAATACCATCAATAGAAACCTATAACACTTTCCAGCAATATACATCAAAATCCTTCATCAAATCCCAAAATAGATCTTAGATTCATAGCACAAAACATAGTAAAACAGTCACAATTTCAAAAACCCCAACATAGTGTGCAGTGAATTTTATAATGAATAAAACCCATGAATAAATCAACTTTAAATCATGCAATTTTGAGTGAAAGAGAACTTGGGTATCATGGATGAAAGAAACCCACGAAAAAAACCCACATACTTTAGCCTTTGGAGAATCCTTGAAGAAGATTGAAGATGGACACTTGAAGCTTGAATGAGAACCTTAATTTTGACACTTGAATTTTGAGAGAAATATAAGCTAGGTGTTTGAGTGAATATCGGGGAGTGTCTTGTATGATATGAAGGCAAAATATGGCTTAAGCATAGGTATTTTCACGCATGGGAACACTTAGGCCCAAGACTTAAAAGTCTTATACCGAGCTTGAAAACAACAAAAAGAAAAGCACTAAGGCGCGTCGCGCCTATAACGCGCCAACCACTTTGGAAATTGACACTTTGAAATTTGAAATTTGAAATTGTGAATCGTTCACTCTAAAGTCGGGGGTTAGAACCTTTTTCCCCTAAATTTGACCCCCCTGAACAAGAATATGATGTCAAAATTTTGATATCACGTATGAATTTTGAGATATATGAAAATTATGATTCTGTGCATTTTTCGACGCACATTTTTGGGCACTTTTTGGGGTCGTTACACACTCTCCAAAAAGATTATATCGTTAGGCGAGTGGGGGGCCATTTAGCCTATTTCATGAAAGTTGATAAAAAGGGGTAGAGTATGTATCCCACATTGAGTTTATATTAATTGATCATCATTTACAAGCATGTTTTATCTTAAGCATTGATTATGCATGTCATATTGATGTTATACATATTATTGCTTATAATTATGCATTTCAATTATGTTTCCTATCCCTTGCTAGCATTGCATCCTACATGCTTAGTACATTCAAATGTACTAACACATACTCTATGCCTACATGATGTTACCATGTAGGAATCAGAGGCCCACTTGATCGTCCTCCTACACGTGGCTAGTTTGAACTCTCTCAAGCTGTTTGGTGAGTCCTCCATTTCAAGTACGATGTTTATGATATCATACTTTGTTTCAATACTACCTTCCTTTATGTATATGTTGACTATGATGGTGAGCCCAGTAGCTGGTCTTGGCCCCCGCTCTTATCTATGCAGTAGAGGTGTTGTTAGACATGTCATGTGTAATGCTATGAGCTTTGACTCTTTCTTGACTGTTGATGTTTATGGTATGAAAGTTATCCCTTAGCCACGTCCCTATTTTACTCTATTATTGTTGTATTTTATTGCTTCCGCGACCAAGGTTGTATAATGATATGTTAAAAGGCTTGCTTGGGGTCCCTTCGGGTTCCCCAAGCGCCTTGTCACATCTAGGCCCTGAGCTTGGGTCGTGACAAACTTAGTATCAGAGCACTAGGTTGTTAGATCCTCGGAGTCCAACACACTGCGTCGATTAGTGACTTATTCATGGTTGTGTTGTGTACCACAACTATGAGTAGGAGGCTATGAGACATTTTAGGAGATGTTTTCCTTCTTCATGTTCTAAGTCGTGCTATAGAGTTGAAGTAAGTTATTCCTCCCTAACAATTGTTCTTTGTTATGCTAGTTGATTATTCCTAACACAAGAGGAAGAAGAGCCCGCATTCCGAAGGGACAATCGGCTCATGGAGAGCTTGAGGATGCTCTCACTTTGCTTGTACAAGTTGTGGCTAACCAAGCCAATTAAGGGGCCTAAGCCCCTCAAGCTCCTCCCCGGGATCTAGAGTGAGAGACTTCATGAGGATGAACCCGCTGGAGTTCTATGGGTCAAAGGTGGATGAGGACCCACAAGAGTTTATTGATGAGATTTATAAAGTATTGGCCGTCATGGGTATTAGATTGGAAGATAAGGCGGAGTTAGGGCTTACCAACTCAAGGGGGTAGCATAAATATGGTTATCAATGGATGGAGGGGAAGGGAAACAATAATGTGGTTCTATGAGAGGAGTTTAAGGCGTCTTTTCTTAATCGATTCTTCCCTCTTAAGCTTAGGGAGGCCAAGATGGTGGAGTTTATGAATTTGAAGCAAGGGTCAATGAGTGTGATGGAGTATACCCTCAAGTTCAACCAAATCTCTAAGTATGCTCCTCACTTGGTTGCCGACCCAAGAGCTAGAATGAGTAAATTTGTTATGGGTGTTTTTGATTTGGTCAGTGAAGAATGCCGGTCCGCTATGTAAATTAGTGACATGGAATTGTCTCGTTTGATGACTATGCTGAACAAATGGAGGAGGAGAAGTTGAGGAAAAAAAGGGGTAATGAGGCCAAGAGGGCTCGACTTGATGGTGGCTCCCAAGGTCTAGGGTTCGACAATGCTCCAAGTAAGAGGGTCGCTAAGAATGGGGTGTCAAACCCAAGGCCCAAAGGATATGATGGGGTGACTCGGCCTAGATACAAAATTACGGGAGAAAACATGGTGGTACATGTTGGAGGAACACGGGTGCATGCTTTGGGTGTGAGGAAATGAGCTACAAAATTTTGGATTGCCCATATGCTCAAAACAAGGGTAAAGATGGTTATGTTGATCAAGGGGATGCTCCAAGATGTAATCGGTTCTATGTTCTTCAAAGGAGGAAAGAGCTAGATCAGGCACCTAATGTTGCTACCAATATATTAAAGTTTCCTTGACTTAGATGTGTGTGCATTGGTGGGTTCGGGTGCCATTATTACCTTCATTATTCTTTTGTTGCTTGTGGCCTTCTTGTGTGTGTCCTAAGTTGCTATGTGTATCTCTTGGAGTTTACCACTTTGTTGAGTTTATTGTTGCTAGAAGGTTCGTAAGCATTGTTTCGAGGTCATATGGTGTCTAGGTCTTGCCTTGTGATTTTTTTGGATTGGATATGGTGAGTTTGAGATCATACTTGGAGTGGAATATTTACATTCATGTTGTGTCTTCTTTGATTGTAGTGCCCCTAGAGTTAGATTTCAACTTCTTTGTGGACCCGTCCTTGAGTGGGAGATGGTCAAGACGTAGCAAAAGAGGTAGGCCCAATTCTTATCTTTAAGTACATTTGATCTCTAAGGATTTCATGTATCGTCTTGTGAGAATTAGGGGTGTTGAACCTAAGTTATCTTGTTTATTGAGTTGTTGGTGGTGGTAGATAAGGCCTTGAATGTCCTTTCCGATATGTTGAATTTGGGGTGTTGTCTTTTAGTTTGCTAGTGTACCGGCTATGTCTATAGGTTTCATGAATAGGGTCTCTAACCCCTGCCTTGTTATGTTTGTGGTGGTCCTTGGTGTGATATGTTGGTTTGTGTCCAGAAGTGAGGAAGAGCTTGTGAATCGTTTAAGGGTGATGTTGTGAATTTTGATGTATGTGAGGTTGCTTGCGAGTCATGGGAAGTGGGAGTCTTTGGAGTAACAAAAGGATGGTTAGAGAAGTTCATCGATTGACTAGGTTAGTAATGAGATTGGATGAAGTTGAGAGTGGTCGTGTAGTGGTTTTGATGGTGTCAACTTTATTTGATTGGAGGGAGGTCTAGTTTGAGCAAGGCCTCGATTTCGCCTTAATAGAGTTGGAGGTTTTGAGTGGTAGAGGGTAGAGTGGAGGTTGTCTCCCAAGGGGCGGGGATGGTGGTTATGCTACCAAGTGGACTATGTGTGTTTGAGGTTGGCAATTGAGTTCATGGTTTGTGGGTTCTTATAGAGTTTTGAAGAAGCTTGGTAAGGTTGCATGCGAATGGGAATTTGCCTATGGGTATGGGTATGGTTCCTCCTATTTTTCATGATTCTAAGTTGAAGGGGATGTGTTGGTGACTCTAATGTCATAGAACGCTTTGATGTTATGGGTGTTGTGGAGGATAAGTTGGCCTAGGAGAAGGTCTAGATGGGGATATTGGATGAATGGGTGGAACAGTTGATTAATATTAAGGGTGTGGTGTTCGTTAAGGCCCTTTGGAGGATTCGTCAAGTTGAAAGTGTCTCTCAGGGAGCTGAAGTAGGCATGGAGAAGCAATATTCATACCTCCTTCATTCTATTCAAGCTTATGATAACATGTCAAATACCTTTTTGTGATTTCAAGTCTTATGTTTCAGCCCTATGTCAATTGCATGAGTTCACGTTCATGTTCGCAGATTCATGACGATTTTTGACACTTACGTTGAGATTTTGAAAATGGTGTTTTAAATGCATTGTTGCATTCTTCTTGGGGCTGATTTGTTCACGGGTATTCTTCTTATGAACATTTCTTTGACATTCAGGGACGAACGTTTCCAAGGGAGAGATATTGAAATGACCCCAAAAAGTGCCTGAAAATGTGCCTCGATAATGTCCGAAAATGTAATTTCCATATATCTCAAAGTCCATGCGTGATTTCGAAAATCTGACTTCATATTCTCATTCAGGGGGTCAAATTGAGTGGGAAAAGGATCTAACTCAATTTTAGAGCGAATGATTCACAATTTCAATTTCTCAAGTTTGATGAAAAACAGTGTCCAGGGGCGTCAGTAGCGCGACGCGCCTCAGTGTATTTTGCTGCCCAATTTTTTGTCCGGTCCAAGGCTTTTGCGTCTTGGTCCTAAGTGTTTCCATATGTGAAAATACCTATACTTATCCTTACTTCACCCTTATATCATCCAAGACATTCCCAAATACTCACTAAATCACTTAGCCAATATTTCATCTCCAATTTCAAGTCTCAATAATTCATCCGGATCTTAAGGTTCTCAATCAAGCTTCAGTCTCCATCTCCAATGTTTTTCAAGGATGCTCTCGAAATCAAGGTATGTGTGTTTCTTTCATGGGTTCCTTTCACTCATGATACCCAAGCTCTCTTTTACTCAAAATTGCATGATTTAAAGTTGATTTATTCATGGGTCTTATCTATTATGAATTTCACTGTACTCTATGTTGGGGTTTCATGAAATTATGGTTGTTTTAGTATGTTTTGAGCTATGAATTTAAGATCTATTGTGAGATTTGATGAAGGGTGTTGATGTATATTTCCTGAGGGTGTTACCAAGTATCTATCGATGGTTTTATATTGAATTTCTTTGCATGATTTCATCCCTAAATTGCAAGGTTTATACTAGCACTACACACTCGCCAAGTGTTTGATAAAATGTCCGATTATGGATTCTTGAGTTTTTGAAGGTCTAAAGCATGACATATGAGTTGAATGACTTTATGATTATGATAGGAATGATTATGTGAGTTGTTTTCATGAAAAATTACCTATGGTGTTGCAAGTAGATTATTGGGTTCCCATGTTTATTGTGTTTTTGAGAAAATGGAGGAGGCGTTCCCTTGATGCTTGAAATGTAAGGTTTGATGAGCTAGTTCTATGGTTCCTACCGAAAAGATCATATCGTAAGGTATGGGCATCCTACCAAAAAGACAATGCCATAAGGTAGAAGATTGATGGTTCCTACTGAAAAGATCATATTGTAAGGTACGGACATTCTACCGAAAAGGTCATGCCGTAAGGTAGAAAGACTAGTGGTTCCCACTGAAAATATCATATCGTAAGGTGTGTACATTTTATTGAAAAGGTCATGCCGTAAGGTAGAATGAATCACGGCTCCTACCCAAAAGATTATATCGTAAAATAGGGGTCGTCTTATATTACCTATCAAAAAGACTATGTCGTACGGTAGGGGTTTTAGTAACACTCTCCAAAAAGGTTATACTGTAAGGCGAGTGGGGACCATTTAGCCCATTTCATTAAAGTTGGTAAAAAGGGGTTGAGTATGTATTCCACATTGAGTTTATATTCCTTGATCATGATTTACAAGCATGTTTTACCTTAAGCATTAAACATGCATGTCATATTGATGTTATACCTATCCTTGCTTATAATTATGCATTATGTTTCCTATCCCTTGCTAGCATTGCATCCTACATACTTAGTACATTCAAACATAGTAATGCATACTCTATACCTACTGATGTTACCATATAGGACCCGGAGCCCTACTTGATCATCCTTCTCCACGTGGCTAGTACAATCAGTCTCAAGCTCTTTGGTGAGTCCTCCATTTCGGGGACAATGTTTATGATCTCATACTTTGTTTCAAGACTACCTTCCTTTATGTATATGTTGACTATGAGGGTGAGCCCGGTAGCTTGTCTTATCCCCCGCTCTTAGCTATGTTGTAGAGATGTTGTTGGACATGTCATGTGTAATGTTATGAGCTTTGACTCTCTCTTGACTCTTGATGTTTATGGTATGGAAGTTGTCCCTTATCCCCGTTGTCTCTATTTTACTCTATTGCTATTGTATTTTATTGCTTTCGCGACGAAGTATGTGTAATGATATGTCAAGAGGCTTGCTTGGGGTCCGTTCAGGTTCGCCATGCGCCGTGTCACGTCTAGGCCCTAGCTTGGATCATGACAATTATGCTCTTAGAAGGTTGTCTATGGGAAGCACCACCCATGTCGAGGAGGAGAAGAAGGAGTTGGCTAAAGAGGTTCACAGACTAGCACGATTAAGAGTTCAACTCGATGAATCTGGTGAAGGTAAGATACTTATGCATAATGAGTCTACATCATCCCTTGTGGTAGGGGTAAAGGAGAAGCAAGACTAAGATCCCATCTTACTCCAATTGGAGGAAGATATACATAAGCAGAAAGTAATGGCCTTCACGAAAGGGTGAGATGGAGTATTGAGGTACCAAGGCAGATTGTGTGTTCCAGATGTTAATGGTGTTCGACATAGGATCATGGAAAAGGCATATAATTCCAGATATTCCATTCACCCAGGGTCAACAGAGATGTAGCATGACTTGAGAAAAAGTTATTGGTGGAGTGGGATGAAGAAAGACATTATTGAGTTCGTTTCCAAGTGCCCGAATTGCCAATAAGTTAAAGTGGAGCATCAAAGGCCATGTGGAGTAGCTCAAAACTTTGAGATTGCATAGTGAAAGTGGTAGATGATCAAAACGTACTTCATCACAGGTCTACCGAGGTCTCACAGATAACATGATTCAATTTGGGTGATAGTTGACAGAATGACTAAATCTGCCTACTTCTTGGAAGTAAAGACGGTTGACACTGCGGAGGATTATGCCCGATTATACCTAAAGGAGATTGTCAGACTGCATGGAGTCCCCTTATCTATCATCTCAGACAGAGGAGCCTAATTCACTGCCCAATACTAGAAGTCCTTTCAGAAAGGGCTAGGTTCAAAGGCGAATCTTAGCACAACTTTTCACCCTCAGACTGATGGTTTGGCAAAGCGGATGATACAAACTTTGGAAGATATGCTGAGATCTTCCATCATCGACTTCAAAGGTAATTGGGATGACCATTTACCTCTGATTGAGTTCACCTAAAATAATATCTTCCATTCGAGCATCCAAATGGCTCCTTATGAGTCCTTTTATTGTAGAAGATGTACATCACCGATTAGATGGTTCGAGGTAGGTGAAGCAGGGTTGATTGGGCCATACTTAGTACACCCAGCTATGGATAAGGTAAAGGTTATCCAAGAAAGAATGAGGACTACACAGAGTCATCAGAAGTCCAACATTGATGTTAGGAGAAGATACTTGGAGTTTGAGGTCAATGATTGGGTGTATTTGAAAGTGTTACCCATGAAGGGTGTGATGAGATCCAGAAAGAAAGGGAAAGTGAGTCCAACGTACATTGGCCCTTATCAGATCATAAATACAGTGGGTAATATGGCTTATGAGTTAGAGCCACCACCAGAGTTAGCGACCATCCATCTGGTCTTTCACATTTCAATGCTCAAGAAGTGTTTGGGAGATCCGTCCTCGGTTGTGCCTGTTGAAAGAATTAGAGTGAAAGATAGTTTGAGTTATGAAGAGATCCCAGTCCAAATTTTTGATCGTCAAGTTCGCAAGTTGAGAACTAAAGAGATTACTTCTGTGAAAGTGTTGTGGAGAAGTCAATCTATTAAAGAGGCTACATGAGAAGCTAAAGACTATATGAAGGCTAGATAGCTACATCTATTCGTTCCTAAAAATGAGAATGTTGAAGGCAATATCCTACTCTTAACTTCAGTTGATTTGTTCATATCTTGAGTCTCACTAGCAATTGTCTAGATTGTTGATTGGTTGATAGTTAGATTGGCTGATTGAGTACTGAGAGGAGTCTTGATTGTTATTCATACCTTGAGTCTATCTTTACTCTTCATTCAAGGATGAATGATCCCAAGGGGGAGCTCATGTGACACCCTTGAAATTTTGAAGTGAAACAGGTTATCAGACCTGGTTCTACGAGAGGGTTTACGAGCCACAGACTGGAGTATGGCCCGTAGACCAGGTTGAAAAAGGTGTTCCAGAGTTGAAATTTTTTTATTAAGTATATAAGAGGTTTTACGAGAGGGAATACGACCCGTAAATTGTTCCACGAGTCATCTGTCAAGTCATAGAACAAGATTCAGAAACATGTAATTTTGGTCCAGATTCTACGAGAGGTAATACGACTCGAAATATGTCCTATGATTCATCTGATGGATCGTAGAATGAGAATCAGAAACTAACAATTTTGATCTACCTTCCACGAGAGAGGACCACGACCCGTAACCTATTTCACAGGTCATAAAAAGGGTTTCGTGGTCCACTTCGGCAACATTTCTTGAGGGTTAATCTTATCCCTTTTTTCACCCTTTTTAATGAAAACTCACCCATTTTGGGCTTATTTTAGACCTTATCAGTACCCTAAGGGTATTACTCCTCAAAAATATCTAGAAACTTCAGAGATCATCGAAGAAGGGGAGAAAGCTAGGGTTCCAAGAACGTGAGTAGAGATTCTTTGAGAAGTTGACTGTTTCTTCTATTCCCAGGTATGTAAGGCTAATAAAAATATGAAATATGTTTTTCCATGTTCCCTATACCCCAAATTGATTGAGTTGTGTGTGAGTTGAGTCTCCAATGCATGTTTCTTCAAGTTTTTTCTTAAATTCTAATGCACTTCTACATAATCTTGCATGAATTACTATTTTTATGAATTAACTACTTGAAATATGTGATTTTTATATACTACATGAACCCTAGCTTAAATTCTTATTATTTTTATAAATTTCATATGATTTGATCCTAGAGAGCTTATGAATCCCTAAACGCTTTAACTCCACTTTTGCCTCCTAAATGCGACGAGTTAGAATGATGCATGATAGAATCCCTATGTGTTAAGAGTTGAACGTTAAATGTATGTAACTGAAGAGTCGATAGTTGATGTGATGATTTGAGTTGATAAATGTCCAAATGAGACTAGTTGATTGATAATGATTGTCCTATGAGCAGTGAGTCTTGGGAGGAGTACCGAGCATCGAAATGAGTGAGAGTAAGCCTAACTCGAACTCATTAACTATGTCGCCAAGCATAAGAGAGGATTGAAACCGCTAGTCGGATATTCCTCAAGATAGGTCCCTGAAAGAATACAGGACTTGGTTGATTAGGATCCACTATGGATTGATGTTCTTGACCCTGGCAACTACTGGATGACTGTGGCAACATTAATGAGATTGTTATACAATCATTAGCTCATAAGTGATTGTTGTCGGATAACAGAAACTTTGAGATAGTACGGTGATTTGATTTGATTGGATTGGATTGAATTTGGATTGGATTGGTATTGATAGGTTTTATTTATTCTTTATTCTTGCTTTAGATAGACAAGTGATATTTTGATTGAGCATCTTCGAGTCTTGTTATTCTATCCATATCTATTTCACTTAGCTATTTTACATGCTTGTATATTCCACGTACTGATGTCTATTTGGACCTGCATCTTTCCATGATATAGAGACAGGTGTTAGAGATCATTAGCAGGCGCATCATTGAGGATCCAATCTTATCCAGTTGATTGGTGAGTCCACTCCTACTTCCAGAGGATGGTCATTTAGATTTCATCTAGCTTGAGTTAGTGCTTTATTTCCTTTGACTTGGGTAGCTATGGCCTGTCATGATACCATCTAGACTGTTTAGTTAAAAGCTTCATAGACTAGATTTGGGATTGATGATTTAGATATTGTCTTACTAGTTTCTTTCACACTATTCCTGTTGATTTGTTATTATTGTCTTTATTTGAGATTGTCCACTTTTATTCATCTTTAGTCTTCCACTGATATTATAAATGTTAATTGAATGAATACGATGAGATCAAGTGGTTCATTTAGGGACTAGCAGTAGTCTCCGAGTGCCGGCCACGTCTACGGTACCCTCCTGGAGTGTGACACTATAGTAGTTATTTTTTGTAATGTTAATTATCAATATATGCTTATTTAATATTTTAACTACTTTTACCCCCGACATCCAATGCCTTCGGCCTCTTGTAAGGACTTAGTCTACTTGACTGAGAACTGCTATCATGAAGTTAAAGCCTTCACAATATTGTGGCAGAAATATCCTAAGGTCATGATCAAGCTAAATACTAATGGAAGTGCTTTAGGCAACCCAAGAAAAAGTGGTGTCGATGGTATCTGCAGGAACAACTGTGGGGATCTCATTTTCGCTTTTACATCTCCTACTGGTATAGCCAGTTACAACCCAGTAGGAATTGAAGCTTCTATATTTGGGTTAACCTGTTGTCAATAGTTGAGCTACACTAGAGTGCTGCTGGAAGTGGACTAAGAGTTTTTAGTCAGCTGGATCAAACAGCTGGTCCAACCTCTATTGTCAGCAAATTAGAGTATAACCAAGTTTCATAATATTATTAGACAGTTCGATGTGATTGAGTGCAACCATACATAGAGAGAGGCTAACTAAATAGCTAATTCACTAGCTAAATATAGCTACAATGTCACTTCTCCTCAAATTTTCTGTACTGAATACCAACTCCCAGACCTGCCAAAGCCGTCTACACATCGGGCAAAATTGAATTGGCTAATTTCAGAAGAAGGAAGACTAAGAGAATTAATAAACCTCCGTGAGTACTAAAGACTTTTGTTTCCCTTATTTTCTTTTTATTTTTTCTTCTAATATTATAAGGGGAGAGTCTCCCTTATTTATACTTTCCTAGTCTCTTTGTATATATCTATATCTATATCTATATATATATATATTGGCCGACCTTAGCACGTTGGCCGATTTATGAACCACCATAGGACTGGAGATAAAGTTTTATGAGACACTACAAAGAAACCCTGTGGGGCTTTTATTGTGGAAGTTAATATATATATAACCCCCCGTAAATTACATCTAATTGCGAAGGTTTGAACAACCCCCTCAATTTATGTGCAATTTGTGGGAGGTCATTAGCCGTGTTAACCCTCCAAATTAAAATTCAATAATATTAAGGCAGGGACATTTCTTTTTCCTGCCATTTTCCCCAATGCTATCTTATCTCAGTGTTCTTTCTCCTTTTATGTCCAATTTCTCTCAATTTGATGGTTGCATCTAGTGGTGACAGATTGGTGGGTTGGGTCAAATTTGGGCGGATGTAAAATGGGTCAATATAAAGTGAGTAATAATCCAACCTGCCCATACTTTAGATGGGTAAAAATGGATTAGATAAGAAATAGATTCGGCAAAATACTAGTTTACCCATCACTCTATTTTAAAATTCAATATGGATAAAATATTTTACTTTATTTTTGGATGAAAAATATTAAAAATATTTTATTTAATTGTATTGCACCATAAAACTAAATTTGACACCCAATGCGAGATTCGACTTTTAAATTGGGATTTGATCTCGATTCCAAATTAATCATAGGACCCAACTTCTAACGGGATCCGACATACAACTTTCAACTCCGAATTCAGTACCGACACTAGAACTAAGAAGGGGTTAAGTGTTAGAGTGGGATAAAAAATAATATTTTTTAAAATTAGATTTTTTAAAAAAATTCAACTTTCAATTTTGCTCATATTGATTTCATGCTTATAACCTTAATTTGTAGTGGCTCATTCTGTTGGGTTTTCTCACTGTAGCAAGTTTTGAAATCGGATTTACAACTTTTATAATAAAATTTGAATTTTTTATAACAAAAAGATTTTTTAAAAAAATTAATTTTCTTTGGGGATGCAAGGATGGGGGATTGAGGTTTTGTGGAGGGATCGTGGTATTGGGTGAAGTATGAAAAGAATTGTAATAGAGTTTTGACAAAAAAAATTCTACTTTTTAGAGGTAGTTTATTTAAATTTATATGTCACAACCCAAGCCTAGGGCCTAGACGTGACATGGCAAATGCGGACCCGAAGAGACCCAAGCAAGCCTCTTAGCATATCAATTACACATCCTTGGTCGCGGAAACAAAGTAAACAACAAGACGAGATAATGAAAAGGGAAGCAGGACTAAGGGAAATCTTTGATAGCCATAAAATACTCAAGAGTCAAGCTCAAAGCATAAATACATAAATTATTCCAACAACACCTCTAAATATAGATAGGAACATGGGCCAAGACGCTTTCCGGGCACATCCTCATACTATCAAGTATTTAACATAAAGAGATATCAAAAGTAAGAATAACATAGATAGCGTCCCCGGACTTGAGGACTCACAAAAGCTTATCTTCCAAAGCACTGAACTAGCCACGTGGAGGATGATCGAGAGGTGATTCGGTTCCTACATGGTAACATCATATAGGCATAGAGTATGTGTTAGTACGTTTGAATGTACTAAGTATATAGGATGCAATGCAACAAGACATAAGGCAACATAGTCAATATGTATAGTTATAAGCAAAGGATAAGTATAATATCAATATGGCATGCATGGTCAATGCTTGAGGTAAAACATGTTTGTAAATCATATAACTTGCAAATATAGTTTACATATGTAGGAAGAGACCATAATCATCATAGCCCAAGCATACTATTATTTGAACTCCAAGGCATGTTACCCCCTTGGAAGGTGATTGAGGTACCTACCCCTCAACGTGGAAGTACAGGCATGACAGCCCACGACAAAGTGATTGAGGTACACACCCCTCAACGTGGTTGTACGGGAATGCCACCCCGCAATAAGGTGATTGAGGTACATATCCCTCAACGTGGTAGTACGGGCATGCCACTCCCACGACAAGATGATTGAGGCTTGTCACCCCCTCAACAAGGTGATTGGGCATGTTACTCCCTAACAAGGTTTGGTCAACTTGTAACACCATAGATATTTTTCATAAATTCAATGCATACATACAATCCCTTAATCATCATAACATCATTTGACTTGTAAACCATGCAATAGATCATCAATAACTCAAGAGTCCTTGTCAAGACATTTTATCAAACACTTGCGGGTGTGTAATGCTAGTTCAAAATCATACAATTCAAGAGAGAAATAATATGAGAAAACTCAATGTAAATCAACCCACCAACACATAGTAACACCCTCATGTAAGATACCTTAAAATCCATCATCAAATCTCTTAATAGATCTTAGCTTCATAACTCAAACCATGCGTAGTCTCAATAGACAAAACTCATTCACAGTACAAGCTTTAAATAGATACTCATGTATAATAAACCAACATTACATAAAACCATAACATACTTTATAATCAACACTCATAATAAGAGATAGTCATAGATAATGCAACTTGAACACATGGGATTTTCATAAAAAGAAAGATTAGCCACCATGGGAGAAAGGACGCAATGGTTGAAACCCACATACCTTAAACTTGGGTTTTCTTGATGTAAACTTGAAGGACACTTGAAGCTTGAATAGAGTTCTAGAGATCCGAAATTAATCTTGGGACACTCCAATTTGGATGAAATATTTGGTTTTGAGAGGGTCTTGAGTGATATAGAGTTGAAAAATGGCTAAGTATAGGTATTTTTACGCATAAATGGGCATGGGGACAAGACTCCAATGCCTTAGGCCAAAACAAGAAAAATAAGGAAGTGACAACACTGCTCTGTGATAGGTCCGTGTCACGGAGCCATCGTGGACAACTTCTGTCCCCGAAAATTTTACAAAAATCAATTTTTGCTACGGATCTTCTAAAATCCAGGTTATACCCATTTCCCACTCAGTTTTACCCCTAATCAAGAATATGAAGTCGAATTTCTGATATCATGCACAAAATTTGAGATATATAGAAATTGCGATTATGAGCATTTTCGAAGCACAATTTTGGGGCGTTTCATTATATTTTTAGAATATTTAAGTCAACAAAATATAAAAAAATAATTTGAAAATATAATGAATTTTGAGTGAAAAGAAGTTAGAAGCTTAAACCATTTGATTAAATTATAGTTTACCCATGAATACCCATATTTCTATGGGTTGAATATGAGTTTCAACCTATATTTTACCCATGTAAAAGTCATTCACTCAAACTATTAAAATATTGGCGGTTTATCAAAATATGGATTCATTTTGCTGGTACTAGTTGCACCCTTATTAATGCTTAGGGACTTTTTTGATAGTGAAATATCGAAAAAGAAATAATAACGTCGGTGTAATTAGATTCACCGGTGTCATTGGCATCGATGTCTAGAAGTCTGTATCTGACATCGTCAACTCTGTCTACGGCGGCATCGATGTGTATTGAGCTCCGGCGTGCATGTACTGGAACGTTAATTTCGCTATCGCAGAAAATAAGTATACCTACCTCAAGGTCACTTATACCTCATCTCAATTTCTGTCCATAACTTATAATATGATTTAGTATACTTCTCCTCTTCTTAGTGTCAATTTTGTTGAAAATTTGGTACAAATTGATTAAAATGTTTGCTTGTGTAGATTTATCAATAAATGTTTCTGAATTGTTATTCAAATACTTGGCATTCAATTTTCATGTGTCTTATTACAGGCGGATATGGCATCTGATGAAGTCTATGCACAAGTGTCACTAAATCCTAACAATCAGGTATTCTAGATGCTTAATTTAGTTTTTCTATCTGCAATTTGTTTAATGCAAACACTGTTAGGGTGATTATACTCTGTTTTTAGCATTGTTATGTGATAGCTGAAATTGAAGCTTTATTCAAGCATGAAAAAAAATTAGAATGGCGCAAATTTGACTACGTCTAGTACAGACTTATTGCAGTGTGTGTTTCTTTATATTTTAGAGGGACAAAAGTGAGTTACTTGGTGAGATTGATTTTGGGGTTGTCACTATTTCGTATGTCCTTTGAAGTGATTTGAGTTCCTATTCTAGCTAAATTGCATTTCTATTATAGATGGACAAGGTCGCTTTACTTGCCAAAGTCGTCGACCACATAAAAGAATTGAGATTGAATGCAGCAAAAGTAACTTAACTTCTTGTGCTTATATGTACATTTTATTTAGATTTCTCTGCTTTAGTTGCTATATTACATTTACATATTTTTACTTTAATTGCGAAGCAATTCAATTTTTATGATTTTTATTCAAATAGTTGCTTGTCTCATTCTTCATTTTGAAAAATGCTTATCGTCCTCTTTGTCAGAATCCCCATTTTAACACAATATCTTTACAATTTGTAGATTATGCAAAGAATGATTTCTACATTATTGGAGAATAATATGTTGGACATCACATTCATGCAATTGTTTCTCGTATTCATCAAGGAAATAAAAACAACAAGAAACCCACATAAGCCTCAAGGTATTTTTTTCTATAACAAGTTGTTCAGTACTTCTCGATGAGTTTTGGTTGGACTTTATGTATTTACATGCCCATTTTGAAAAGGGATTTTCTATTGGTAATTGAATTATCAAACAGAAATCCAGTAGAAATCTTACACTGACTATACTTTGGATATGAAATAGATCAATCAAACCAACTACAATGATATAAATCAATTATATTCGAAATGTCAACAAGAACGAAGCTTTGTGGTAAGCCTTTTGTCCCAGGTAACACTGTCAGTGTATAAAAGTTGAAACTAAAAAAATAAAAAGTCTTTGAATTAACTCTATATTCTTGACATCATGTTGTGTGAAGATATTGATAGCAAATTATGGGAAAGACACTTGTTCAAAGAGATTTAGTGATTGCCCCCACCCCCACCTCAACAAAAAAGAAGAGAGCTACTTCTAAGTTAAAACTCGGAGATGCAAGTTATTTTTCTTTATCAAAAATGAAGTAAGACCAAGCTCACGAGCTCGCAAACATCTTCGACAATATAATGACCATTGTGGGAGTCAAAAACTGTAAGAATGCAAAATTTCTCGTCTCTCGTCAGGTTCTTTCTAATGAGACAACAGTGTCCTATAACTACAAGCACATATGTAGTCATACAATGATGTCATATGGTGCTCCCAACTTATTAATTTTGTCTCGTGTAGATCTTTAATTTATCAGGTGAGTAGGCAATTGAATAAAGAATCATGAAGTCGATATTCCTCAATTTCTTGAAGATGGTATCAGTCTACTCATTTACGTTGGAGAGTATGACCTTATCTTCGACTGAATTGGTAAGCTTCATTCAGATGTAATAGAAGAGAATCCATATAGAATCTTAGTGTTACAAAAAACTTTAGGTATGTTGGGGCGATAAGTGGAGGAATGATAGATGAGTAAGTAGTTAGTTCACTTATGTTGTTGCATTAATAAACTTTAATTTGTCTAGTATATGAGGTGGATTATGAAGCTATAAGCTCCTAAACATTATAACTTGTTAAGTAGTTGGTAATTTCTTAGTAAACAAAAATTAATTTAAACCTATATGTGGAATTGTGAAACTTTGATTTTGAGGGTCCACTCTTCTACTTTGACTTTAAGAACTCTGCATTTATTAATTTTGTTGTTAAATTTTGGAGGTGCTAACTAGACCCTTATACATGAGTCAATGTTGTAAATTTGTTAATGACAAACTTTATTATTTGTTAAATATTCTTGCAGATAACTGATGATTCCCAATGAAGAAAATCTTCATAGAAGATGACAAAAGAAAATTCATGTTCATGAGCTTATTGTTGCAGCACCAAAGCTCTTGGATGAAAAATGAGGACATATTTAAAAAAAGTTAATTTCATTGTGGAGATATATAGATGTATTGAGAAATTTTTTTTCTTATAATTTTTTTGTGCAACTGTATTGAAAGCTTGCTTACTGGTAATATTCTGAAGTAAATTTTTTTTTATGATTAATAAAATATTAGAATTTTTATTATAAGATTATTCTTTGTGCTTTAATTTTATTAATTAAAAATGTATAAGTGTGGTTATATATTATACTAAACTTCCTGTTGTAATCTAATTATATATGAAAAATGAAATGCTAAGTTTTGGTCAAAATATTGTGAAGGTTATAACTGTGCAAAATAAATATATAAAATTTGATAAGCAGATAGTAGGGGTTTATAACCCCACAATATGTAATAAAATAACCCTCACTGATTGGTTACGATAGTCTTTATATAATCCCTCACAAACAATTTGCAACCGACATAATTGCAGGTGTTTCAAGAACCCCCATGACAACGAATTACAGGGGTTGTTAACCTCCTCTATCTATAATTTTAACCTCCACTAATTATCACTTTTTTTTTTGTAGTGAGATCCCGTGTTCCTCGTCTTCCATAATATACATAGTGTGACATGTTATATAAGGTGTATATGATTTTATATAGTACCTAAGGATAATAAAGATTGCAGATGAGTGGTGATATCAAGGACTTAAAGTTTTAAGTCAAGAATCCCTTAAGCACATATTTGGGATTAAAGAAATGGCATAAGTGACACCTCGCCCTTTTCAAAAGGTTTAAATTAAGTTTCACTTTTAAGATGGGACTAAGAGTATATAATTCATTAATAATGGATTGGTCAGGGATGTTTTAATAGCTTAATGGTCATATGTTAAGTTTTGGAGTAAAAAAAGTTGCAAGATAAAGGTTGGCAAAAGTAACCGTAAGATTCTTTAAGAAATGACCAACCACGAAATCCATATTCACATCTTCCCACTTACAAGTGAGAATCTCAATATCTTGAGCCAAACTACTGGACATTGATGGTCTACCTTCACTTGTTGGTAATTAGGACATTCGAATACATATTTGGCTATATCTTTCTTCATACTATGCCACCAATACACTTCCCTCAAATCCCAATATGTTTTGGTGGATCACGGATGTATGAAATAATGAGAGTTATGCGCTTCACTCATCCTTCCTAAGGCCATTAACATCCGGAATACATAACTGATCTTGATAACAAAGTACACCATCTCCCCATTGGGAGAGAGCCTTAACCTTCTTTTCTGCAACAAACCTTTTTTAACTCAACCAAGGACGGGTCTAAATCTTGTTTAGCCTTGGCATCAACAACCACAGAAGACTCAGCTCCATTCTGAACATGAATATCACCATCATTAGAATTAGCCAATCTAACACCCAACCTGGTCAAATGGTGAAAATCTTTTACCAATTCCTTCTTCCCTTCATCAACATTGGTCACACTTCGCATAGATACCCTACTAAAAGCATCGACTACAATATTTGCTTTGCCGGGATGATATTAAACACTCATGTTGTAATTGTTAAAAAGTTCCAACCACCTTCTTTGCCTCAAGTTAAAATTCCTTTGGGTGAACACATATTGCAAACTCTTGTGATTGGTGAATACATCAACATGAATATCATATAAATAATGTCTCCAAAGTTTCAAAGCAAACACCACAACCACTAACTCAAGATTGTGAGTCGAATAATTTCATTCATGCACCTTCAATAGCCTTGATGCATTAGCTATCACCTCACCATGTTGTGTAAGCACACAACCCAACCCAATTCAAGAGGCATCACAATACACCCCAAACCCATCTAAACCATCGGTAAAGTCAAAACATGAGTCGATGTAAGTCGGTCTTTCAAAGTCTGAAAACTCTTTTAACATTCTTCTGACCATACAAGCTTGGCCTTCTTTTGAGTCAACTTACTCAATGGAGATTCAATGGATGAGAAACCTTCAAAAAATCTTCTATAATAACCAGCCAACCCAAGAAAAATTCGAATATCCGAAGAAGCCAATAATCTAGGCAAATTCTTCACGGCCTCAGTCTTCTTTGGGTCAACTTAATACCATCACTAGATACCACATGACCAAATATAGCTACTTCACCTAATCAAAACTCACATTTACTGAATTTGGTAAACAACTGCTTCTCCCTCAAAGTCTAAAGAACCAACCTCAAATGATCCATATGCTCCCGCTCACTTAGGGAATAAATCAGAATATCATCAATGAAAATGATACAAAACTATCGAGAAATGGCTTGAACAACTGATTCATAACCCATAAATATAGCTAAACCATTGGGCAAACTAAACGACATCACCATAAATTCAGAGAGCCCGTACCTAGTTCAAAAGGCCATTTTGAGAATGTCACACTCCCTGACCCTCAGTTGATGATAATCGAAGTGGAGGTCAATCTTTGAGAAATAGGTGGCCCCTTGAAGTTGATCAAACAAGTTGTCGATCCTTGGCAACGGGTATTTATTCTTGATGGTTACCTTATTAAGTTGCCTATAATCAACATACATCCAAAGAGACCTATCTTTCTTTCTTACAAATAATATCAGAGCACCCCATGAAGATATACTTGGTCTAGTAAAGCCCTTCTATAACAAGTCCTTTAATTGTTTCTTCAACTCCTTCAATTCGAGAAAGATTGTAGCGGATTTTCGCTAGAGCTGCGCATTAGGCCACCCGCCACCAGAATCTCCAACTCTGGACTCTTCTGAGCAAGTTTACATCTCTTCTCCTGACCTCCTCAAGATGCTTAAACACGAGAGGGCTAGAGTCCCCATGGAAGTTATGGGATTGATGTTGGGGGTATTCGTCGATGAGTATACAATGCATGTAGTGGATGCGTTTGCAATGCCTCAGAGTGGTACTATAATGAGTGTTGAAGCTATTGATCATGTTTTCAAGACCAATATGCTTGACATGCTCAAGCAGATGGGGAGACTTGACATGGTTGTTGGTTGGTATCATTCACATCCTGGATTTGGCTACTAGCTTTTTGGTGTCGACATCAATACTCAGCAGAGTTTTGAAGCACTGAATCAACAAGCAGTGGCTGTGGTGGTGGATCCTATTCAGAGTGTTAAAAGGAAAGTGGTAATTGACGCCTTTAACTTGATCAATCCCCAAACTATGATGCTTGGCCAAGAGCCACGACAGACAATATCAAATCTGGGACATTTGAACAAACCATCTATCAATCATTGGTCCATGGTTTGAACAGACATTACTACTCAATAGCCATAAATTACAGAAAGGATGAACTTGAAGAGAAGATGCTATTGAATCTTCATAAGAAGAAATGCATAGAGCTACTTACACTCCAGCATTTTGGTGCTCATTCCAGAACCAATAAGTAGATAGTTCAGGAGATATTAAACCTTGCTGTCAAGTATAATAAAGCAGTGCAAGAGGAGGATGAGTTGCTCCCAGAAAACCTAGCTATTGCAAATGTAGGAAGGCAAGATGCAAAGAAACATCTTAGAGAACATGTATCGAATTTGATGTCATCAAACATTGTCCAGGCATTGGGAACCATGCTCGACACTGTCATCTTCTGAAGTTCGTTTCTTGGAGGTCTACCAAAGTTGTGTTTTTACTAGTGAAATAGAAACAATTCTTTTTGCTGTTTCCTTAATAAGACCTAGTGCTTCATTTTACTCTATGATGGCAACTGTTATACAATATGGCTATGATATCTTACGACGACTTCAGATAAAAAAACTCCTTCAATTCATCCAATACCACGATAAGGAGGAATAAAAATTGGTTGAGTATCTGTGAGGAGATCTAGGCCAAAATCTACTACCAGGCAAATCTTCGGAGAGTACATCTGGAAACTCATTCACCACCAGAATCGATTTAAGAGTAGGTAGCTCAGGCTCCACTCATCTCACAATATGATAAATACACCATTAGAAATCATCTTCCAGGCTTTGAAATAAGAGATAAACCCTTAATAACAGAGTCACTACCCTTTCACTCAAGAACAAGCTCATCCAAAAATTATAATTGGACCTTCTAGGTCCTACAATCTATAGAGGCATATGATGCATGGAACTAATCCATCTCGAGAATAATATCAAAATCAAACATCTCAAGTTCCACAAGATCACACAGAAGAACTTTATGCAAGATAGAGACAAGACAACCCCGGTAGTCTCTTTGGGCAATAACAGACTCACCGATGGGAGTATAAACTGAAAAGGGCTCCCTTAAAATTTTAGGACTCAATCCAAACTTAACAGCCAAAAGAGAAGTCACACAAGATAAATTTGCACCTGGATCAAGCAAACATAAGCATTAAAATCAAAGACTTTTAACATACCTGTCACTACATTCGGAGTCTCCTCTACCTCCTGACAAGCATGCAAAGCATAGAACCTGTTGTTTCTATGGGCACCACCTTGAGGAACCCTTAGTTAGACTTGATCACCCTGAGCATTTAACCCTAAACCTTCTTTGCAACCTTGGGACAGTTAGCAATCTTGTGGCTCAAATTGCCACACCCAAAACAAGTACCCAAATCCTTCCAACATGCACCTGAGTGATTCTTCCCACACCTTTCACACCGAGGAGGTTATGGTCCACCTCCCACTTTTTCCTTGGGAGGAGGAACCCTACCATTGGCAACCCTTGCATTAGAACCTTGGGCTTGTTGGAAGTGACCATATCAACCACCACTCCTAGAGTTGGAGAACCCACTACCATAACAGGCTCTCAGGAATCATTAATCCTCTTCTCCTTGAGCATCTCCCCTTCAATCTGTTTAGCATAAGTCATAAGTTTTAAGATGTCCATGTCCCAAATAAGAATAGCCGTACGATATTCTTTCACTACCAAATAAAAGATCCTAGAAATAAGCTTTTTCCATTCTTACACGGGAGTCAGCCACTAACGTAGGAGCATATTTTGAGAGCTTTGTGAACTTGAGGGCATATTCCCTCACACTCATTCCACCTTTCTTGAGGTTGACAAATTTTGTCATTTTGGCCTCCCTAAGCTCAAGAGGAAAGAAACAGTCCAAAATGGCAAACTTGAACTCTTCCTAACCCCATCATCACCAATCCTCTCCATCAACCATTGGGTGTACCACACTTGAGCCACATCCTTCAACTGATAGGCATCTAGTTCAGCTTTCTCTTTTGAAGTCACCATCATGATAGTCAATACTTGGAGAGTTCATCAACGAAGTCTTGAGTATCCTTATCAGCTTTTGACCCATAAATCTCCCAAGGATTCTTTCGGGTAAAATCTCTCACTCTAGCAGCCGAAGTGGTAGCATGAGAAAAAGGATTAACCTGCCTAGCCTGGTTGGTCACCACCTAGGCAAGCATGGGAAAGGAAGTCCGGAATTCATCTTAGGTAACCGACTCTCCTATAGGCTCTTGAGGGACTTGGTCCTCATTAACAGGGGCCTGTCTTTGTAGAGGGGATCTTCGTGGAGGCATCTTCTATAAGTTATCAAGGATATCGTCAAAGTTAGAAAGTCTTAAGACATGGTCCAAATCACGGCATAAGACATGAAGAAATAAGACAAGTCCTAGAACACCATCATAGCATCCTACTCATAGCTATAGTCCACTTCACACCCATGAATAGGACTATACTCGATATGGCATGTTGGACTCCATGGATAAAGCTAGTGCTATGATATCAAACTTGTCACAACCCAGACCTAGGGCCTTGGAGTGACATGGAGAATGGGAACCCGAGAGTCCCCAAACAAGCCTCATAGCATCCACATACACATCATCAGTTCGAAAGCATTTAATAGAGAAATAAACACATAGTTCTAAGGGATGGGAAAGTATGACTCATGCTATGGGGATGTCGTAGTGATAGGGATTAACATGATTCACATAGCATATAGTACATAAGAACTAAGGGACGGTAAGTATGACTCACTCTATGCAGATAGAAAGGACTTAGGACTTTCCACATTTCCCATCTCATCATAAACATATCATCATATATTCAACATTCAATAGATAGCTATAATTGTAATCTTCATAAGATAATAACATAATATAGAATAAATCCATACAAGAGTCTACATATTGTCCATCAATGCCTCTAAGTCATAGAATAGGACGGTGGCCAAGACATGTACTGAGCTCACCCTTAAAGTAAAAACATAAGCGGAACCAACATAATAGGTAGATGGAAGGTTTCTTGTCCTTGGACGATCGGACTCACCACAATAGCTTTTACAATCCACCCTAAAAGTCAAGAGGTGGGTGAAGATAGTCTCTGGTCCTTACATGGTTAGGCCATGTAGGCAAAGAGTATGTATTATTATGTTTGAATGTTCTAATTATGCGGGCATGCAATGCATATGAACTTATTAAACCTGCATTCAATGTTAGATGGCAAGGTCATATATATGGAAAGAAGTATATAAATAAGGAAGGATAGTATATCAAAATTCCATGAAATCCATGATGCATGAAATGTCAATATACTTCTACATAGAGGGGATGTGACCATAACCGACATCTAAAACCTATAAGAGCTATTACATGACTTTGCCTGATGAAAGCCTCCCATCAGATGAGAGTAGACTACTTGCTAAAGGTAATCTGCACCATACCTTACGACTCAGTCATTTCAGTGTGATGGTCACCTTTCTTACGACCCAATCATTTCAGAAGGATTTTCATATTCATATTATAACCATTCCTTAAAGGGGCTTAAACATATACCTATGCTGGCACATAGTTATGGGACTTGGGTACTAGACCCTTGGATATAGCCCCTCCCACAAGTCTGCTTGGTGCTAAGTCATCATCTCAGGAGAATACATATATATATATATATATGTATGTATGTATATGTTTTCAAAGAGGCATAAGTCATTTCAAATCATTTCAATGCATACTGAGGCTTAAAAGCCAACATTCTTCATAATCATGCATACTTGGGATAAATAGCCAAATCATATCTCATATCATACTTTCATACATAGGAATAACTCATTCACATATATCATATTGGCGTAAACACCGAAAGTTTTCTCAAAGAGCCATATCATAGACAGTGATCACTTGTCATATCATAACCATACTTTCATCAAAATCATATTTGTCAACATAATTGGGTCTTAACCCACATCATAATCTTCATGAAAACCCATGCTCATATATGCATATGTCGTGAATGATGAGAGAATAAGATGGACAATAGAGATTTATAATTAAATCAATAATATAATATGGAATCCAAGTAAATCCATGAAGAAATTCACATTTAAATCATACTTGAGATTAGCCATACGTAAATCAACATTTAAAAGGGACTTTCATATTCAAATCTTCATATTGTCAGTGCAATTCACATATTGGGGCTTAAATCACTTTAAAAAAACCAATTAAACATAGCTCATATCTCAATTGAATTAAATAAACATTAATTTAAAAGATCCATATCTAAAGTAAACTTGAAATTCATAAATTAAGGATTAAAAAGTGTTTGGGGTCTTCATGGTTGAAAGGACCATGAATTAATCCTGCATACCTTATATAATTAAGAAGAATCAAGAGGAATTGACAGAAGAAGAAGACCCTTCTTCAGTTCTAAGCTAAATCTCCAATGGCATACTTGAGAGGAGTTCATTAGATGAGAGAGTTTGAATATTTTAAGTGTATAGAATGAATTTGAATAAGAATAGAGGAGTATAGATACTTTTAGGGCTTTAGCATAGGTTAGGAAGTCATAAATGACCCTTAGAAATAACAAAAATTAAAAGAAAGTCATCAATGAAACGAGCTTTAAAAAAGTGTCCAGGGGTCCCGTCAAGGAGCCTCATGGCTCATGTGAAGGTCCACAGAATGTGCGGTGGTCTGTGGAGCTGACCTTGGCCAAACATCTAGACAAGGTTGACTCCAGTGAAGGGCACACGACTCGTGCAAGGGCATATGGGCCGATTAGTTACCGGTGCAAGTGACGCAAGTTCCGAGATGATGATTCTATAATTAGAAAATTATTTTATGATGACATCATCCATGATGCACCTCTGCACGGCTCGTAGGAGGTCACTCGAGACTCCACACAGTTCGTGAAGTGCCATATGACCCATACAAGGTCTCCTTGTAGATTGCCTTAGCCAAAATATTGGTCGGACAGTTGAGGCATTTTCTAGGGCTCCTTCCACGGCCAGTGGTGAGGACCACAACTCGTGGATGGTTCCTTGGAGGGCCACTAAGCCTCAAATCCTTCCTTAAGCCACCCAAATTCATACACAAGCCTTCTCCATGGCTCACATACCTCCAAAAACTCAAATTTTATGCATAGAAAGGTCTCACAAAGTTCGGGTCCTTCCACGCTTGGCCTAAGAAGTCTCATCAAAACTCTAATACCTTGGCCATTGAATCCATGGTTGTGTACTTCAACTAAGAGGTTCCAACCATTACATCCATTCCACACTCTAATTATTCTGGCTAAGGCAACAATCAGAGATCTAAAGTAAACCCTAAGTTTGCAACCTTGAAATTATAGATTAAGCTTAGGAATGGATGTAAATTCACTCAAATCAACTGCAAATAAGTCAAAATATCAAAGACACAATAGATGTATCAAATACCCATATCAATAGCACACTCCCAACATGGGGGTTTTAGGTACACATGCTATAAATTAGAGATGTAGTACCAAATATAGTAGTTGCAGTCATGGGTAACAAGATTGAATAGAAAATAGTTGATTATCACCAACCAATCTACTCCAATTTTGCTTCCCCAGGGCTCGAAAACCCTATCAATCCTATCAACCCTTGTACCCTAAAGAAGGAAGATTCTATGTATTACTCTCTCCGTAAAACTAAGAAAAATGATATGTTTTGATATGATATATACAATGTCTTTTCTAATTGACTTATATAGTCTGTGCAAATGTGCCATGCTCCATAAAGAGGGGAGGCGCGATAATCACTCAATACTGTTATTGGCCGAGTAAGCTGCTGAACATGATAGTTAACTAAACTAGGGCCAAAAGAAAATTGGGCAACATAACGTCTAAAAAACTAAGCCTGGATCATTTAGGTCATGACTTGGTCAGCAACAAATCATGTACATCAAGATAGATAAGCCAAAATGATAAAGTACTAGCTAGTCGACAAGGCTGCAACAACAGAGGTATAGGCACACACCATATACATATGACAATCCTGTGACTAGAGACTGAAATAAACAAAGAAAACCCAAAATAAACATGTCCAAAGTATCCTCTAAGAGAACCACTAATACTACCGGGATAGGGCCACGACTATACCCAACTATACAATAAAAAGTAGGCATCCTGTGAAAGCTCTAGGAGGAGGTTGAGCTTACCAACTTACAGCTGAACTGGGCTTCTAGTGGAGGGGTCGATCAGAGTCCCTACATGAACCTATATACATGAAATAAAATGCAGCATCCCCAGGCAACAGGATGTTAGTATGAATTAACATGTACTAGTATGTAAGGCAGAAAGTAAAATCATAGATAACAATAGTTAAAAGGGCAATAGAAATAACACCTGTAACCAAAACTCAAATAACCTTAATGGCCAACAATCAACCTCCTAGTGATCAAATATGTATGGTATGCTCGAGTATCGTATGTCATGAGTACATATATATATAGATGCAAGTGCATGACATACCCAACCAAATGCTAGTAGTGGTGGTTCTTTCCGGTAGCTGACCGACAACATATTTGCCAACCTATGGCCATTTGTACAATATATATATATATATATATATCATTTGGGAAAGGTGACCCATACCTCTGATTATAGCTCAAAGTCCATGCATAATATGCCATGTATGATATGAATAATGAATGCACATTGTAGGCCATAGCATAAATTTAACCAATCTTGGCTCATTGGTACATTTATCCTCATAACATCATAATCATTGTCAAAGCATATATACACATGACTCGTGAGATCTTAACTCAATATTTAGAGTGAGACCTTAACTCTAAAAATGTTTGACAGCTTAACTCAATATTTACAATGAGACCTTAACTCTAAAAATGTTCATCAAAGTGTTGTACATAATGCTAATACATGGTCCCATTTCAATTAGTAAAAGAAAGTATTCAAGAAGAATCAAGTGCCTTGGTAGTTTAAATAGGAGTATTACGGTAGAGATTATTGGAAATCAACGTTTTTAGAATAGAAGAAGGATTGATTATGAATACTACATTCCCTTCATAATCTACATTTATTGAAATGACACTATACCAAGAAGAGAAATACCCTTAACATATGGATAGGTGATTTCGCCCAAGTTGCACCTCTTTTTAGAGTATAAAGTGGTCGCTGTCAAGAAATAAAATCTAACAAAGGCTAGGATCGAACCCACACGGAATACATAGACTCAAAAGAATTCAATGATCGCAATTTGAGTGGCTAACTAACTAACTTCCGAAAAAAATGGGAGGGGGGTTTGATATTATTAATGGAAAAATAAAACTAAACTAACAAAAACAAGAGAGAAATAAATATGGAGAGAAACTAGGGTATTGTGTTCCCCATGATTCCCCAACTCAGCATCACCAGATAACCTAATTCTTTTCTAGTATGTAGCATGCAGGATGGTAAGTTAAGTTCACCAATCCCTTTGGTCAAACTTAAGAGGTGAATTTCACTATGTAACTTGGCTCATCTCCATAGTGTGCATTACTAACAATTACCTATTAGTCCCAGTACAACCTACCCTTTGCCAAGTTTGGTTGATTAGACGAGAAGACATTAATCGAATCCTGTTAATTAGTCTATTATCCTATTCATTACTAAGTTGGTCCAGTCAGTAACACTAGGTGGGTTCTAATGTTGGCCACCACCAGTAAACATGAAAGACAAAGAGAGTTAACTAATACATGCATCCACTCCTTTCAAGAATTATAAATTACCCTATTTTACTTTGTTAGTTCTTCATGAGTCCCACAACCCTAGTTGTGGATTTGTGTATATGCAAGAATTATGGATTGAGAAAACATAATTGAACACTTACACAAGAGAATTAAGAATAAGTAAATCCCACTTCAATAAGAATAATACGCTTAAGGATGAAATTCAAACAGAAGTGTTCTCAAAGACTCTTCAATGTGATCTCACAATTTTCTCTCTCTAATTACTGAGTTCTCTGAGTACTAGGAGAAAACTTATGAAAAATAACCTAAAAGACGTATTTATAATAAAGTACAAGTTCTAAACAAAATAGGAGAACTGGTCGGCACGCTATACCAAAGGGGTTTACAGGCCGTATTGCATTCCACGGCCCGTACTCTCGTACTCAGTTGATGCAAAATTTGGACTTCAACTTTACGACACCCCTCTACGACTAGAAAAGGGGTTTATGGCCCGTAAAGGGGATTTCGTCTGATGAAAATTTAGAAAGTCCCAATCTCTGATCCTTAGGGTACGAACCATCTTCTACGTTTCATAAAACCTTCTACGGCTTGTCTGCATATTCATAGAATCAACTTCAAAAAATAGCCCCTCACTGGAATTGTTCACGAAACCACCTAAAGACCAGTAGAATGATCTACAGCTCGTAAAGGGTCTTGTATAATAGTAAACATCAACAACTTCTACAGTTTCTCCCAAAATCAAGCCCAACATGTAATCCTGCAAATATAAACACAAAAACACATAGATCAACTAACAACACATTGAGAACACACAAAAAATTCCAAGTTTTAAGCATAAAAAGTGTGGTAATTGGCAACACATCAACACTCTCAACTTAAAATTGTTGCTTGTCCTCAAGCGACGTACTCAATCTATATAGATAACACAGTAACACACAGACCTCAACCCAATGGCATACATCACATAAATCTTAGACTCAGATACCCACACTAACTTTTCAATCAAAATTGCAATCAAATTCTAGATTTGCAAGATACTAACTTTGTTTGTGCATATTCTTATTCTCCTATGTTATTTATATTAAATTGATATTTTTTACTTTGTTTATCCTACATTTTTAAAAAAAAAAAAAATTTGTTTGACATTAATTTGAATAGTTTGCGTTTAGTGTGTATCAATGATTTTCTTTATTGTTTTTGTTTCAAAAAAAAAAAATTACATACATTTTTTCTAGAAAATAAAAATAAAAAATAAATTTACATTTTATATCATATCTTCAGGAACTACATGTTCTCATCTCTATGAGATACATAGGCAACCCTTTTGGGGCTCTGTGCATCTTTTTCATTTTTCCAAAAAAAAGAGAAAAAGAAAAAAAGAGAACTCAAACTGTGTACATATTTTAGGTAGTATTTTCATGAACTATGCATACCTGATTGTCATTTATTTGAGATACGTAGGCAACCCATTTTGGGTTCGGTATTCATTTTAAGAAAAAAAAATGTCAAAAAAATAATTTTGTGAACATATTTTTAAAAGTTATATCTTTGATTCAATTGGGGCTATTACAGTTAGAAACATATAAATATTTGACAAAATAAAAATAATTGATTTGGGGTAAATTTATAGATTCTTTTGGTACCTCTCATTATATTTTTGTGATCCTGAAAATTCTCTTGCACGCATTCAAGGTAAGAATAAAACCAATTTTATCGTTTCAAGTGCATTGTGTGGTGAGCATTAGATTAAAATTCAATTACATCGCATTATTGATCTAGAGCTTGGCCTGAATGCTTGTTGAGGTGAAATTCTGAGTAATATTTGGTTTGAGAAATGATCTTGGGCCTTCTTTGACCTGTGTGCCTTTCAAAGCCTACCAAATGACATTAATTCTTAGTTTTTCCCACTTTGAGCCTGAAACTATTTTCTTTGGACAACAACATTTTAGCCATTACTCTTCTTAGTACTTGCATGCACTATCCCTCTCTTGGCCCATCCTTCGTGAATGTACAAAAAATGTGCTATTTATGAGAGAATACTCACGTTTGAAATTGCCAAAGATAAAGATGCTAAGTGTCAAAGTTTAAAAAAAAAAGTAAAAAAAAATGAACTAAAAAAAAAGTTGATATTTTTTCTCTACAAGGTCATTGAAATGGAACAAGAAAATATTTTTAAAAAAAATTCAGAATCAGAAAAAAGGAATACAAAATGACGCATCGAGCCCTTATCAATTGTTAAAAGCATGAATTTAGTGTGGCACCCAATAAAGGATTTAGTCACTTTATCCCAGATAAATATCCTATCTATCCCTAAGCCTACATTACAAGCCACTTGCAAGTCCTACGTGATCTCATTCCAAATGTTCTCACATTAGTGGAGACTTATATGAAGTTCAAGTATATGGTATCACAATTACATGTGTGAACATCCTTCTGAGCATGAGCGTATTTCCCATGCTGTCCTTAGATCAAATATTTTGTGCATGTGTGAGAAAGGACTTTCTTTATGGTGAGGGCATTTGCCACATGAGTATTGGTGTAATTCAAAATCCTTGTTTGAAATAAGATGACCAAATCATGTTGATACTTAAGTAAGTTTGAGGTACCACTTGAATCTATAAGAATTATTTCGAATTCAATTTTAGTTGAAAAAAAGGAACTTTTATGCATTTTCAACTGTAGGTATCGATCTATCTGGGACAAAATTTTTGAGGAAGTCCTAAAAAATACTATCAGAAACTCGATAATTAGCTTCAAATGGTCTCTATCGTGGCTAGAAGAGCAAAATTGACTCTAAGATCTCCAAAATCGCTGAAAGGAAGCAGTGTCATCCTACAAATGAAGGGACATCATTTTCATATTGCACTACAACATGTACTAATGCTAGTTCATATTTTATTTATTAATTTTTTGTTATCATTTCTTCATTTTACATTGTACTATGGAGGTGGTAGTGTTTCTTCATGTTCATTGCACTCATATTACATTATCAGGTCGTCCACCTTGTTATAGTTGGACTACCATTTCATTTTTCAGTCACCCCCATAGAGCCATTTTATTTTCCAGTTGCTCCCAGAGAGCCATTTTGTTTTCCAGTCGCCCCTAGAGGGCCATTTTATTTTTCAGTTACTCCCAAAGAGCCATTTTATTTTCCAGTTGCCCCCAAAGGGCCATTTCATTTTCTAAGCGCCCCTAGAGGGGCATTTCATTTTTCACCTACCCTAGAAGACCATTTCATTTTTCAGTTTCCCCTAGAGGGCCATTCATTATCCATTTACCTCCTAGAGGGTAATTTCATTTTTCAACTGCCCCTAGAAGGCCATTGCATATTTCATCGCCGAGAAGGTCATTGCATATTTTATTGCCGAGGGGACCATTGCATATTCATTTCCAAGAGGGTCATTGTATATTCATTCCCAAGAGGGTCATTGCATATTTCATTGCCAAGAGGGCCATCACATATTATTGTCGAGAGTGTCATTGCATATTCATTACCATTCATTGCCAAGAGGGCCATTACATATTCATTGTTAAGAGGGTCATCCATTGCATATTTCATTGCCAAGAGGGCTATTGCCTATACATTGCCGAGGGGGCCATTACATATTCCTTGCCGAGAGGGCCATTTCATATTTCATTGCCGAGAGGGCCATTTCATATTTCATTGCCAAGAGTGCAATTGCATATTTCATTGCCGAGAGGGCCATTGCATATTCATTGCCGAGAGGGCCATTGCATATTTCATTGCCAAGAGGGCCATTGCATATTAATTGCCAAGAGGGCCATTGCATATTGATTGCCGAGAGGACCATTGCATATTTCATTGCCGAGAGGGCCATTGCATATTTCATTGCCGAGAGGGCCATTGCATATTTCATTGTCGAGAGGGCCATTGCATATTCATTGCAAAGAGGGCCATTGCATATTTCATTGCCGAGAAGGCCATTGCATATTCATTGCCTAGAAGGCCATTATATATTCATTGTCGAGAAGGCCATTGCATATTTCATTGCCAAGAGGGCTACTGCATCATTTGTTGCCAAAAGGGACATTCATATTGCATTCAATGAATCATCTTTATTTATCTTACCAATGCACATGCATTTTACCCTATATGTGGATCGTTTTACATTTGTCTTATTGATAGGCATACATTGATATTGGATTCAATGAATCATCTTTATTTGTCTTACCAATACATATGCATTTTATCCTATATGTGGATCATTTTACATTTGTCTTATCGATAGGCATACACTCGTATTGCATACAAGGAATTATCTTCATTCGTCCGGTCAATAGATATGTATTTTATTCTATATTGATCATTTTTCGTTCGTCTTACTGATGGACATGTATTCATCGATGGATCATTCTTCATTCGTCCAGCCAATGCACATGCATTCATATCTTATCGATGTGTTTTATTGGTCTTTTAAGAGGGCTCGGACCCTGCTTCAGAGATCAAACGAGACATTCCTAGTACTCATATTGATTTATATGTTCGGCCAAAATTGAGTTTATCAAGTTTCTTTGTCCACGATCTCTTCCATCAATCATATCCAAAGAAAGGCACAACTATTGACACCCAATTTTGACCGACCTATAACCCATTTTAGAGTGTCATTTAATTAAAATAGGTATTTTTATTTACATTCAATTTAATTCAAATATTTGTGTACTTCTGACATTCTTTACCATTATTTTATTTTTGATGTTATACAAATTTTCTTTCATATAATTTGTACATATATAATTATGTAATATTTTCGTAATTATCAAAAGATTATATTCTTTGTTTATTTTTACAAATTATTTTGAAATTAAGTAGTTTATATTTGAATTAATTATTTTGCTTAGTTAATTTTAAAGAAGTTCATTAATTGATACAACTTAATTCGTCGTGTATTTTAAATTAAATTCATCCCAATATTTTCTTGCCCCCATGTATTTTTCTGATTCCGTGTGTTTCCCCTTTTACTTTTTCCTTTTCCTTTTTCCTTTAACTTTTTTCTTTTTTTCTCTTTTTGACTTTAACATTTTTTTCTCTTTTGACTTTCTTTTTCTTTAAATGGGTCACACGTATTCCTACATTATTTCTCAAAATTGGCCGATGAAGAAATTACCATCGATTTTCAAGGTTTCTGGGTATATAAGATAGATGCTATCTCTAATTATCATTTTTACTTTTTTTTTATTATTATTCATTATTGTGCATATTATTGACATTAGACAAATACTGTGACGTTCCTCATATCATTATTTATTTAATTATTTGTGTATATTTTGTGATCATTATACTTATGTTATATTGTATATCTCCTCCTTAATTTGAAAGAATAAATTCAATCGGGACCCACAGTTGTGGATTCTGAAGGCTGCTAATACCTTCTATTCGGAATAGCTTGAACCCTTACCTAGAATTTTGGTTCATAGACTATTTTTTGTAAATAATTAATTGGTTTTCAAATTATCCTTAAAATTAGGTGGCGACTTAAAATCAAATTATTTTTTCTAAAATCAAATCAAACGTTCTTTTAAATTTTTTTAATTTTTAATTATATTTTTACAAGTTGTTGCGACGTTGCGCCTTCGGGATGTCAACAAGGACTATATCATCACTTTGTTTGGTCATTTTAGTCTAAGTGATTTATTAAGAACAATGGCCTAATATGCTTTCCTAATCCAATTAATCTACAATCTAATTTAGAGTAACAGGGCAAGTTCTAAATTAGCACAAAACACATGAATCTAGCAAATTAAGCTCATATTCGCATGGAATTGCATACATTATCAACAAAAGTCTCTTAGATTATTATTTTTATCTCAATTTACCCTCACTTATCAGAACAAACATTGTCACACACCTAAAAATGCATAGTTGCTGTCTAACTACTAGTCAAAATTTTTGGTGGGTATCATTTTCAAATGAACCACAAAACATGTTATATGCCACAAGTATTGGTACTATATACTACAAATACTATCTAAACATTCTAAACGTGCTGGTTTAGCAAAAAGTAAATATCCACGGAGAAAAAGAACACAGACAAGAAAACCCCGGGGTCAAAAATTGGGGTGGTTAAGGACCCAAGCTACTCAGACTTCACTAAGGCCCATAACTACCCATACCTGATCGAAAAAGATGTGCATTGTCCCTTATGCACAAAATCAAAACAAAATAAAGCATAAGGAGTCAAAAAACACACCTGGGCGCCTAAACCCTGTCTACACCTTGTGTTGCCTCCCAAGAAGTGCTTGATTTACTGTCATGAAACAACATAGATGGCTTTTGTACTCAGACTTCGTCAATATCCCATTCTTCGACTGTCTTTATCTCTTGCACATTTCCAAGCTATGGCTTGACTCCTTAGCTATTTACCTTGAAAGTTTCTCCATTTCGTCTCTCTAACTCAATAGCCCGTGATCAAAGAGGCATGCTACTCGAAAGGGTCCCATCCATCTGGATTTGAGCTTCCCCGAGAGCATCTTCAGTCTTGAATTGTAGAGGATCACCAAGTACCCTGGTGCAAATTGGCGGTTCTCTATGTGATGGTGATGTTGTAGCTTCATTCTTTGTTTGTACAAGGTTGAGCACTCATACACCTTCAACCGAAATTCATCAAGCTTATTGGGTGGACTCAGCCTAGGGTTCGCAGTATCATTCCAATCTGGATTCAACTTCTTCAGCGCCCATATTGCTTTATGCTCAAGTTCCACTAGCAAGTGACATGCTTTCCCAAAGACAAGTTGGTAGGAAGACATGCCTATAGGGGTCTTGAATGCTTTTCGGTATGCCTATAACGCGTCATCCAGTTTCCGCGACCAATATGTCTGGTTTGCATTCATAGTTTTAGATACAATCTGTTTAATTTCCCTATATACACCTCCATCTTCCCGCTTTTCTAAGGATGATAAGGCGTCACCACCCGATGTTTCACTCCATACTTTTCAAGAAAATATTTAATAAGTCTATTGTAGAAGTGAGAATCTCCATCAACGATGATTGCCCGAGGGGTGCTAAACTTTGAGAAGATGTTCTTTTTCAGAAACGCTGTGAAACTTTTGCCCTCATTGTTGGGTAGAGCCACGGCCTCAACCCACTTTGATACATAATCCACAATAACTAGGATGTACTTGTTTCCATGTGAGCTGACAAATGGTCCCATGAAATCTATCCCCCATACACCAAATGACTAAATCACCGTAATGGGGTTTAGAGGGAGCTCATGTTTACAGGAAGCACCACCTATCACAAGTTTTTGCTTAGTCGTGGGCGTTTTAGTGTATAGTAGGCCAATAATTCCCACACTGTAATATCTTGTGAGTGGTTCGAATTCCACTATAATGCCTACACACTAATGATGAGTTACATGCCTCAAGTATGCTCATCATCTCGAAATCAGGAACACAAGGATGAATAATTCCATCAGCACATACACGGAACAAGTATCGGTCATCCCAGAAGAACTTCCTCACATTAGACATAAACTTACGATGCTGATGTGTGTTTAGGACTGGCGGCATGATGTCACTTACCAAATAGTTTGCATATTCTACAAACCAAGGTATCAAATCATGGTATGCGTCCAACAATCTCTCATCTAGAAAAGAGTCATCAATCTCCAATCCACCATCAAACTTTATCATTGGCCCATCTTCCAATGTGGAGAAGTGATCTGCAACCTGATTCTCTGTCCCTTTTCTATCGATGACGTTGAAGTTGAGTTCTTGCAATAGAAGCAGCCATCTCATCAACCTTCACTTTGCATCCTTCTTAGCCATCAAGTATCTAAGTGCTGAGTGGTCAGTATACACCACCACCTTGGCCCCTAACAGATATAACTTGAACTTTTTGAATGCAAAGACCACTGCGAGTAATTCTTACTTAGTGATGATGTAATTCTTCTAGGATATATTTATGGTTTTGTTGGCATAGTATATGAGATGTAACATTTTCTCTTGGAGCTGACCCAAGACTACAGCTAGAGCAACCCCACTTGCATCACACATCATTTCAAAGGGCTCGACTAGGCTAGATCTACAATAATTGGCGCTGAGATCAACCCCTTCTTCAACTCTTCAAAGCTTTGAGGCACGCATCATCGAACATAAACGTAGCATCTTTCTGCAACAATTTGCACAAAGGGTATGTGTAACACCCCACATTTTTATATGTACTAATGCTATGGGAATAAATCATAGTATGGTTTGGTCAACTTAGCATCAATTCTTGAAAGTTCTTGATTCTT
>JAPFFP010000080.1:23900958-23937170 GCA_026153255.1 Solanum medicagineum | reverse complement strand
TCTGCGTACAATCTACCCTCCCCAGACCCCACTTGTGGGATTTCACTGGGTATGTTGTTGTTGTTGTTGTTGTTGGTTAGGCATTTACCCCCAAACTTGTATGCCCTTTGATCGTGGGATCAAATTAAACAGAATAACAAGGCTGATGCTTAAATGGAGCGACATGGATAATGAGGATCCATATAGTAGTTGTTGTTGTTGAACAAGGGAGACATTAACTCATTCGTGACTCATGCTGCAGGGTCTCCCATCGAATTTCTGCAGGAAGAACCTCCCAAGAAGGGATGACACTATCACCTTAGTAGATGAAACGGGAGAAGAGTGGCCAACAGTATACTTGGCTCAAAAATGTGGACTTAGTGGTGGATGGAAGAAGTTTGCTGTGGATCATAACTTAGCTGATGGAGATGCAATCGTGTTCCATTTGATTCGTCCTACAAAATTTAAGGTGACCCTTCTGAAAAAGGATGTTTGAAAGCTTGCCATTGAACACCTTTAGCTCAAATTTCATGTTGAGATGCAAACATTGTCCAATAATAAGATGTTTAGAATTGTACAAAGTTTCGCTGATCAATCTTGATCGATGTATCATTGCTCCGCTACATTTATCATTTTGAGGCTCTTACTTTGATATCTTTGGCTAACTCTTTTCTTTCCTTTGTTTGCAGGTGTATATCATAAGAGTAAGCAGTGCAAGTGAAGGTGAAAGCACTGAAACCTCAAGCAATGATGAAGCCTTTTAAAACCAGGTACAGTATATGAATTTTTGTCGAACTAACAACTTTTTTATTGGATTGAAGTTGTGATTTGCATATTTGCATTAGACAAAACAGTTAACTTCTGTAACTGGATTTTAGGGGGAAGAGGCATATAATAACTTCTGTTTGTGTATTTACAATTACAACAATAACATAGCAGTATAATATCACAAGTGGAGTCGGGACCAAAGTGACAACTTGCAATGTTGTGTATAGTCTGCAGACAACTGTACCAACAGGCTTACAGCTAGTTGTTCTATTATTTAGCTGGAGACAAAAATGCAATTCTACCACATTAATTACATATGAAAAATGGGAAACATGATCACACATATATGCTAGCTACTAGTAGAGATCATTAAACCAACACCATAGTTATGTGTCATTTTCTTGCTGTCATTGGCCATGTTTGTTGTCTCTCTAATGAACAACTCTGGTGACTTTTGTAGGGGAAGAGAATGTTGCTGCTGCGCGCTGTTTGGTTCTCTGTCTAGTATTTTGTGTCGGACAATTTTATGTAGATCTGTAAACAGCACAACATCAAGGGGGTCGAGAAACAAGACATTGGTAGATGATTAGTTTAGTTCTTAGTAGAATAGTACATAAAAATTCAAGAATGGTAGTTTTGCAACTCCCATCATGTTTCTACTTTTAATGTTGCAAGATGAACTTGTCCTCCCAAAATGCTAGTTATTATGTTTTCAGAAATAGTGGTAAGATCTACGTACATTTTATCCTCATTCGTGGGATTCTATGGGTGTAAGCCCCTATATTGGTTGGTACAAGTGAGGGCCTTTTAACCTTACGAAAAATATATAATATGGTATATATGTTAGGTAGGGATGAACATGTTGAACAACAATCTACGCGTTTCCAACAGCTAAGCTGTAAGAAGAAAACAATTGCATAATGAGAAAATAGATAGAATAATAAATTAAAATAATATTTTGACCAAGACAAATCTAAAGTGTGAATTGACCATGGCAACAAAAAATGTCCAGCTTTTTATTCTAGAAGTAGAAAATATGATTTGTTGTAATTTGGACAACCTGATCGATTGCTACATTTTGTTGTTTCAAACTTATAATTTAAGATAATGTTTAATTACCTTTAATGTGCTTATTAAGGTGATTTGAAAGATAATTTATATACCAAAAAAAATTTATCTTATTTACACAACAAAGTGATTTATTTGACCCCTTTCCTTGGTTGCGGCTCCGCTACTATACCAATTTCTTTTTGGAAATTTTTTATAAATACCCTAGTATTGAAATTTAATAGTCAAATAGTTATATTTCACATAATTACACAATATAACCACGGTTATATGACCTGGAGGGGAGGAGAGAGGCAAGCGAGATAGAGAGGGAGAAGAGAGGCGAATTGTATATGTATATTTGTCAAATGTATATGTATATTTGTTAAAATAATTATATGTGTGTAACTAATATATAGTATTTGTATATCTGGCAAGCGAGACTGAGAGAGGGAGGAAAGATGACAGAGAGTGGAGAGAGGCGAATTGTATATGCATATCTATTGAATTGACCATGTACATCTGTCAAAATAATTGCATATATAGCTAGTATGCATATATAAATGTATATCTAGCAAGAAATTGGAGAGAGAAGAGAGAGGAAGAGATGAGAGAGAAAATGACAACAAAACCCTTGTTGAAACTATAATTGTATTTTTTCAAACTATAATTGTATAATGTAAAATTTATACCATATGTTTGCCTGGTTACGTAATTTTTCAAAACCTAACTATAGCAAAAAAATCGTTACTATAGCTATAAATTATATTTATTTTCAAGCTATAATTATATAATGTAAATTCATATCGTATATTTACCTAGTTACATAATTTTTCCTTCTTGTTACTGAGCATGTTGTTGTTCTGTTGTTTGTTACAATGAAATCAAAGCTGGATTAATTAATGTTTGAGATAACTGAAGTTGACTGGTAATCTAATTTGGTCCCCTCTTGCAAAAAAAAAAAAAGAAAAGAAAAAATAGACGGTGATTTAATCAGTTTCATTAAATTGAACAATTAATCAAGTATCTGTAGTTTGTTTTACTATTAATTCATGTATATTAATAAATAATAATGGATATTTATTTTATTTATTTATTTAGGTACAACCGCCATGTCGCACGTTTGTTCCAGTTAACACGGTTACTTATTCCACGTCAAATTACTTAATTAATCTAATATTTTTCATTATTGGTTATTTTTGTTTATTTTAAGTTATTTTTATTTAAAATCCATTTTGATAGCATAAGACTCAATTAAAAAAAATTATTCTCTACTAAAATTTCTTGTCTTTTTCAAACTTCAAATCTAAAACATCTAATTGAAAATAGAATAATTTTATCCATCTTATGAAATAAAGGAAAATGAAGAGAAAACTTAACAGAAAAGAAAGATAAAAAATGTATATATATATAAAAATAATATATAGTTACTATATTATATTATTTATCGTAATCGACAACCTTTCTTAGATAAATGCCATGATATCTTTTAATTAATCAATAAACAAGCAAACAATTGCAACCTTTTGTATTTGTAACATTTAGAAAAACCTTTAAACTTTGAGGAAAGGGTCAAACACACCTAAAATGTTTCAAATTCTTTTAGTTATTTATCCAAATGATCCAGTGTTTATTTTCTCTATTTGATTAATTATCATCAAAATGTCATTGAAACACATCTTAATTATATGATAGTTGTTCATTTTTTTCTATCTGAAATATCATCTTTAATGTAGAAAAAGTGAACATTTGCCATATGGTGTGTTTTGGTTAATGTTTGCTAGTAGTTCAGATAGAAAACTCACTCACTTAATCAGTCATGCATGAAAACTAAGAAAACAAAAAATTAAGATACTTTAAATGTATTTTTAACCCTTCACTCTTAAGATTTCACCTGTCTCATTTTATATGACATCGTTTGATTTGACACTATTTAAAAAAAGACTTTTGAAATTTATGATTTAAAATCAAGAATCATTTTATTAAGGGTAAGAGAAAAATTTTAAAGTTAAATTATTTTTAATTTTAGTAAAATAATATGCTTTTTCAAGATGAATTAAAATATAAAATGTATCACATGAAATAGGGCATTGATAAGTCATCAACAATGAAATGGTGTCATATTGACCTCTTTCATCTATTATGGATCTCTAATAATGATTATGGTGGTTGCATTTATATTGGTTGATAAGTTGATTAAAGTTATTGGAGAGCAAATTGTGTGCTTTTTCAAATGATGATATACAACTTTTTGAAATTTTGCCATGTCACAACTCACAAGTCAAGTCATCATTCATCAAATAATGTATATATCCATGCAAATTCATCAACATGTGTAAAATAGAATCCACAACCAAGAAACACATGACAAGTAGAAGAATAATCTCTTTTTGATGTTTTGTTTTATGCGTTAGCACAATTAGAAAATGTAAATCTATATCTTTAAATCAGAAATAAGGCACTTTAACTATTGAAATAATAATATCAAACTTATCAAAATGATATATGATTGATCACAATAAAATTGAAATATAACCCAAACTCCTGTTAAAAGGACAGAACAAACTCACAAATATTTTGAACCTAGTTCACCTACGATTTATATAAACGAACAATAGAATGATTTGAAACTTTATATGAAATGAGGCATAGGATTTTAGGTATTATACTAAAAAAACATCTTGATATATATATATAGCTTAATTGGTATCTTAAAGTTATGGACATTTTAAAGTTAAACTTTTAAATATAGAATATATAATTTTTTTGATAACTTACTAAAAAGGAAAACAAGTTATATAAAATGGGATAAAGGGAGTAATACAGAAGGTCTTTACATTAGTAATATATCCGGATTACTAATTAATATCTAGATCATTAAAATAATGTATCTGGATGAAAAGAAGAAGTTTTTGAATTTTTTTTAGAATGAGTGGGAATAATAGAAAATATGATAAATAAAAAAGTATAATTAAGTAATTTTTTTTCTTAATTATATAACTTAAATTGTTATTGTAAAATGAATATGCAAGTTGAATAACGTATCCAGCTTAATTCCATCGGCGGTTTCTAAAAAGATGGTGTTGGTGTGTAAGCAAACTTTTCTTCTATCTTGCAAAAATAAAAAAATTATTTCCAATAGACTCTTAGCCAAGTTCGATTTTTTTTCGAAAATGAATAAAAATAAATTTGGAGCCGATTGATAATCACGCATGAGAGGTGCGCTTGGGGAAAGGGAATGTGAAAAGTTTCACATGTGATTGACGCCGTGGATTTCGGGGGGCCATTTTTAGAAGTCAAAGCATTTGGTTGGAAGGCAGAACGGAGAATATCAAATGTGACCCCACAGTTTCCATAATACCATTTTGCCCCCCAAAACTTTTATTTTCATTTATTTTGATTAATTATTAATTCTAATAACTTATGAATAATAACTAGATTAAAATGATTAGATAGCATATAAACCTTTTCTTACTAGTTAAGTATACATTGATTTACACTTTAATTTGTAAAGGTAAATTAGTTCATTTAGTATAGATATCTTTAATTAAATGATACCTATAACTTTAGTTAATTTAATGTAAACATTTTTCTGAATGTTTATTAATGTGAGTCGTTAATCATAGTCTAGTGTTGGGATAAATAGAATCTCTTGATTTATTTAAATACATAGAAAGTATTTATTTTTATAAACCTTAGATAATGCAAATTTAAATGAGTTAAATATTAATACAAAAATTTTGATCACTAAATGAAAAATATATTTTAAAAAAAACGTTTCTACCTTTTAATATATAGCTCTACGTGCCAATCAGTTACTCATTAGCCGACTCAAGTGATAAGTCGGCTTTTTCCATTTAATTAAATAAAATAACCACTAAAGTTAGGGATGACCTCATAAATAAATGAAATTGCGGTGATTTGGGCATGTACAGAGAAGAAGGGTTAATGTTTTTATTGGAAGGTGTGAGAGGTTGGATTTAGGAGCTACACAAAGGGATAGAAGTCGACCGAAAAAGTATTTTGGGGAGGTGATAAGATAAGATATGAAGCGATTTTGTATCACCAAGGACATAAGGAGTTGAGACCACGTATTAGGGTAAAAGGTTAGATGACGAGTAGTGTAGGATGACTCCTGACCTTGTGATATAATAAGTTGGTAAAGGTAATCGTGCATTTATATATCATTTATTTGTTACTTGTATTGTCTTTGTAGATTACTATTTGCTTTCCACTATAGTCATTCTATTTCATATCTAGTAATTTCTGCTTTTTGGGATGATATTTTTGTGATTAAAGGTATTTTGAAAATAGCATCTCTATGAGGTTAATGGTAAGATATGCGTATATATATTATACTCTCCAGATTTGATCTGTGAAATTTCACTAAATATTTTATTATTATTGTAAACACCAAAGTTTAATATTAGTTATCATGAAATGATTGAAATTCATCTATTTAATCAAATATTTTAAATTAATTTCTTGAGAACGAGAAAAATTCTTGTTAAAAGCATCACTCTCGGATATGATGAATATAGAACATGGAATTAAAAAAAATAGATCCGAAAGTGGCCATTGTCTTATTTCTTTTATAATTTTATTTCTTGAAGTCACATGTGGAGAGGTCCTATTCAGAGTAAGTGCATAACAGAAAAGTTGTTGACAGGAAAGTCAGTCCAGAGTTATAAATATGCTTCCCTTCAATTTTTATTTTTATTTTGAAATATGTTACGTAATATTAGTTTAGAAAAAAGAAACTGTAAATTTTCATGAGAAAAAAGAAGTTATAACATCATGTGGAAAAATAAATGAACCTTACCTAATCATGCAATTTTTCTATTTCACATTTGAAAAAAAATATCGTCATTTAAAAAAAAAAATACTTCATTATTTAGTAGTATCTATTTTAGGCATGACTTCATCCATAAATGTCTTTTGGATATACAAATTAAGCATCTCGCTTTAATATATTTTAGTATTACAAAGGTAGAGCTAGATCATTATCTACCACAAATTCAATAACTTTTATTTAGATCGTATATTTTTATAGTAGTAAATTTATTGAAAATATATTAGTTATGAACTCAGAAACTAAAACGAGTTATAGGTTCAATAGGATTAACTATTTGAATAGTTATCCAAACTTATGAGAGTATTCTATTTCATTTGTTTCAAGACAGCAAAATCACTCAATTATTATCTTCTAGCTAGTAAAAGAGTGAAACACATTTAATATCATTAGAGAAATAAGTTGAATAACTTTCAGTTATACGCTGAAAATCAATAAACTTTAGATACTGACTCTATCACTTTATATTTACAAATTAAACTTATTGACTTGATTTTTTCTCTGACTGTCTACTATTGTCCATTTCACAATTGCATATAAAAAAAATATTAATTTGTCAAGAAATTAACAAGTTGATTTCCCCTAAGATGAAGCCAATAACATCCAAGGACCAAGATGTTGATTTTATCAAAAAGTATTTGATTAAGACTTGGTCATTTCTCAAGAGATCTCTAAAAGTCCAACAACAACAAATAACAATAATATCTTCAGTGAAATTTCATGAGTAAGGTCTAAAGACAATAAAATGTAAGTAAATTTTATCATATAGTCTGTGATGTGAATCATTATAATTTATAAGTGGATATATATGAATTTCTCTCTCTCTTTTTAATTTAAATAGAGGAGATAATATTAAATTGGATAGAGTGGAATAGCTTTTTATCCAACTCCTTTTTGATTTGTAAGAATTGGAATAGGTTGAAATTTTTGCACTAAAAGAACAAATACCTTTGAGAATGCAAAATGACAAATTTTGTGGATCCAATTCTTATTGTCCCCATCCTTCTTCTATTCTTTTATATATTTTTATGTAATTAAGAAAAAATATTTTCCATGTTATTATTCCCAAAAAGTTTGATGTTTGCCACTTGCCATGATGAAATTAACTTTTTTAGAGAAGATTTTGAAGGCAAGTTTTTCCAAGAAAAAAAGAATACCTTGAGCTATTTGCTTAAATGTTTTTTTGGACGTTACAAAATTTGTTAAAAATTAATACTTTAATGTTTTTTTAATTTTAAAGGTCATTTTAATTCTTTTTACGTTAATTAAGAACACAATAAATACATAACATATAGTTTACAATGTTGTTTTCATTTAATAAAAGTGATTGTTTTTTTCTTCCTCTTAAAAATTGTGCATTCTTATTAATATTAAGGATATAATAAATATACTTAAAATAATTATCAACTTTAATCTTTAATGAAGGTAAATGACTAATAATTTGGGAAAAGCAAGAGAACAAAGCGATAATTACTTTAAATAAAATTTTCAGTTCTAAGATTGTAAGTTCGAATTATTAAAGGAGCAAAACGTAACTTATAAAGTACTTCCTTCTTTTGAATTTTTATGATTTAGTTTGACTGAATATGAAGTTTAATTTGATTGTATAGAAAGTTTCAAAAAGTATGAGAAGACTTTGCAATTTTAAAAACTCTTCATAAAATAAATAGTTTTTGAGTGAAGTGCCACAAATGCACAATTATCTTTTTTTTTTAAAGAAAAATTTCATACTTAAACTATTAAAAATGTGAATTTTATACCTAAATTATGATTCAGTATTACCAAGTATACCACACTTTCTTTTTTATTTTTTGAAAAATTGCGAGGTAGTGATACTCTAACTAATATTAAATAAAATTCTTTATTCATGTGTAATGCCATGTGGCATTTTGCTTAGAAAATTTTTTTCTTACAATTTATTTTATTCGACTATCTAAAATTTTCTATCATTTAAAAATTACAATGAAATCTATTTTACTAACTCTCTCTCCTTTTCTCGAATATATTACTCTTCTTTTAGTCTCTTCTTGCTTAACTTTCCCAAATTAATGCCTAAAATCATGACATATATCAACAAAAATCTTCGGACTCACCATTGTTGAATTAGAACCATCCTATTTTAGTTTTTTTTTATTTGATTCGAAACTTTTAAAAAGGTAGAAGAGTTTCTCCATCATTTTTTTTCTTTCAGTATATCAATTTTTTATTTTTATTTTTTGATGTTCATCTTATAGTTTATTATTAGTTTTACCCAATTAGTTTCACAAATAGAAGATTTCGTTCCTTGTGTTTTTTATTTAGAAAAAGATAATTTTCATAAAAATAAATTCAAATATCCATTAATCATGAAAAAATTTCAATAGGATAAATCAAGGAAGAGCGCATGTTAATTCAAGATTAAAATTATCCGTTAAAAAATCTTCCAGAAAAGGAAAAAAAAGTAAAACTTATTACTACACGTCCTTCTCTATCCAACATTTTGATTTCTGATATATTTAGTAGATTTTCATCTGCACATATAATACATTTCAATATTATAAGTCATAAAACATGATAGCATATTTTATGTGATTATAAATTAATTTTTTTTTATTTTCTAGCGTAATTGTCAGAAAGATAATATATTAGGGAGTTATGTATCTAAATATTTAGTGATGTATCATAAATATTTAAATTTTAAGAATTTTTTGTAATTAGAAAAAAATAGGGATAAAATGTAATAACACTATAACATTTATGTAAAATTTTCTTTTTTCTAATAAATGGAATATTCTACCAATGTGTAATGTCATTGAGAAAAGTTTTTTAAAATAAAAGAGAAACTATATTACGCACATTACTAAAGTATGTTTTTCAAACTAATTATGTGATAGTTTAAGTATAAAACTAAAACTCTAATACTTTAAATATGAATCACAAAACAAAAAATAATTTAGATGTGTTTTTAGCGCATAATTTTTCAAATAAAAATTATGAGAAAATTATTAAAAACACTCCTAAATTTGGCGCAATTATTAATATCATCATCAAACTATTGTCAGTCTTACCTCTCAACTTGACTAATTTAACCATAATACATCCTAAACTATCACCAACATTAAAAATATTCCTTAATTTGATAAAATTTAGAAGCATATTTCATTTTATTAAAATATATTTAATTTTAATTAATCAAGTAAATAAATATTTTTAACACTATCAATAGTTGAGAAATAAGTATAACGAAAAAATAGTTGTCTTTCTCCCTAAAGAAGGAAAAGAAGAAAACGCGCCAAGGGGTGCAACTTAGCATAAAAGGCGCAGGATAAGGTAATTAACAGCTCATATATTCCAGCTTTTTTTTTCTTTTATTAATTTTTTTTTAATTTAGTGTTAACGCCGAACCAAAGAAACGATGCGTTTCTCGGACATTGTCAGCACATGTTAATACATCTAAATATGCAACAAAACAAATCACCATTTCTTCAAATCTATACAAACAAAAGAAAAAAAATTACCTCTTTTTCTTCTTCTTCTTCATCTTCTTCCTCTTTTATCCAGAATCCAAAATCCCCAGAAGAAAGGAAGAAAGAATCATCCCAAAAACTCCATTTTTATGTCCAACATTGACAACTTTTTTCTCTGTGTTCAAGGTAATGTTACACACCAATATGGAATTTTTGCAGAGTTGAAACGTTGGGATCCGCGTTTCTCGATGATATTTCAATTTATTTTGTTTAAATCTCATTTTCATCTCGATTTTTGTTTTTTTTTCTTTGCATTTTCCTGATAAAAGATACATTTTTTATGATTCTATCCCCATTTGCAAATTTGGGGTTTGAAAAAGAATTGAATTTGTAATCTGGGGTTGTTTGATTTTTTGGTTTTTAGTGAGAAGATCTTTGATTGTATTTAATTTTGTGTGATCGTGTATTTGATTAGACATTTAGGATAGATTTTGTGTTTTTTGTAAGATGTATTCATGTGGGTGTTTTAATCTGTGTATAGGTCATGGTTGGATTTGCGTTGACTGGTTGTGTTCACAGCCAATGAAGGAGGAGTGATTACATTTTGTTAGAAAAAATAAAAAAGAGATAATCTTTTCTTGATTTGGAAAAGTCAATGAAGGGTGAACATCAGACGGTGCCATTGTCTGTGTTGTTGAAGCGTGAATTGGCCAATGAGAAGATTGAAAGTCCTGAGCTTTATCATGGTCAAGCTAGTCAGAGCAAAAAAGGCGAAGACTTTACTTTTGTCAAGACTGAATGCCAGCGGGTTTTGGGTGATGGAGTAGCCACCTATTCTGTTTTTGGAGTAAGCTTTTTGACGAATATGTTTCGTTTATATGCTAATGTTATGATTCGTGGTTGTTTATGTCTATGTGGTGATATCTGTTACTGTTGGACTATTAGATAGATTTGTTGTTGAATCCACAAGTTTTGAGTATTGAGAGAGGATTCTTTCTTTGACTTTGTTTGTCCGATCGTGATTGTCGAGGAATTGCTAACTCGTTTGTTCAACATCCAGTAAGTAGAGGTGTATATTGAGGTTGATTCAGTTTGATGGCCTTATTAGTTAGGCTATTGTGGAGATAAAGACATTTTTTGCTTTCTTTGACTTTGTTGTTTAAGATGTATGGTGTAAGATGCAAGTACTCAGCTCTAGAAGGAGAACTTTTTGTTTGTTCCCATTGTCATTGACAAGGAAATGCTAACTCATTTGTTCGACTACAACATCCAGTAAGTACACGTGTGCATTGTGGGTGATTCATTGCAAAAGTTTGATGGCTCCATAGCGATGGATATACGTAAAACTAAAGGCGTGGGATGTTGCATTGATAGCTCTTGTGTGGGTTGTATGGAAGGAGAGAAATAGGAGAGGCATTTGAAGGGATAGAAAATGATTTGTAAATCTAGAGGAATAATCTATTATCTTTAGTTTCTTCCTTTGTGTGCACCCATGAGATCTTGCTGGTATAGATGATTGAGTGTCTTTCGTAGATTCTCTATCTTTTGGTATTCAAAACTAGCAATGCAACATTATGTGGCGGTGACGCAACTCTGATTACAGACCAACCTGCTGTTTATTGTTCTCTATCTTTTGGTATTCGGAATTAGCAATGCGACATTATGTGGCTGTGATGCAACTCTGATTACAGACTAACCTGCTATTTGTTGTCTAGGATTGGGTGCCTTGTGAATTTAGTCAACTTGTTGAAGTATCATGGCATCTCTGATCAGAACCAATTGTTATATTGTCTACTCTATACAGAATTAGTTTATAATTTTTTTCAGTTTCTTATTTTCATTTTATGGGCTTTATCTGAGGCCTTCTTTCTTCTCTTTCTCCTTTTTCGGAGTTGGAGAGGTTAACCATTTTCATCTTTTCTTTCTGTTTATTTAGCTTCTCTTCTTTAGTCATTAGACTTCTCCCGTATTTGCTAATTTCTCAATGGTTGGAGTTTTAGCAGGCATTTGGAGTTGATAGAGGTTTTGGCTTTTGTCTATCGTTTCCTGGAGTTGCATGTTTCCTTATAATGGCGTTTGTCAGTGATTCACTTTTATTTTCCCAACTTCCTGACATATCAGGAGAGACGTGTTTCACTTCTTCTTTAGCTTTAATGCTTGTTTTAAATAAAGCTATTGCATAGGAGCGGAGGTTTTACCCTATGCGCACCCAAAGGGTAGTGACTGCGGGTTTCCCTTCTCATAAAAAAATGCATTTCTGTGTTGACTGACTGTTTAAGACGTTAAATTTTCAATGCTCACCCTTCCCCTTTCCTTTCTTAAATAAGGTACATCTAATATATGTGTTCTCCCATCTTTACAGTTATTTGATGGGCACAATGGATCAGCAGCAGCTATATATGCTAAAGAAAATCTCTTGCAGAATGTCTTGAGTGCTATTCCTCCTGATCTTAGCAGAGATGAATGGGTGGCAGCACTGCCTAGAGCTTTAGTTGCAGGATTTGTCAAAACGGATAAAGATTTCCAAGAAAGAGGTACTAGTAGCTTCTTCATTAATTTCTGGAAACATGATGTAGCAATTTGGAGCGTGTATAACAAGAGCATGTGAGGGAATTATATTCAAAGTGGAGAAGTAATTTGATGCCCCTGATGACTTTTCGTTGCGAGTTATCAGAACCCTAAGTTGCTCTGATTCTTCTCTTTGGTGCTGCAACCGTGTCAACACGACATGGGTGTGGTGTGGGATCCGTACCGGATTTGTTCAACCGAATTTGGGTGCTTTGATCAAAATTGATGGGGATATTCTGGACAAGTACAATGATTTTTGTAATCAAAACAAAAGCCACGGTGAAATTTAAGAAAATGGAATACCTTGTATAGAGAAATTTCTATATCAATCCATTTCCTTGTATCGACTTCTTGAATCTCCTCTTGGACAATACTTTCTCCTCAAAATACCTTGGAAATTTTCCACGTAATTTCTCATAATTTAGACATACAGCCCTATTTTTTTGATATTTGAATTATTTTTAGCCGATTCCCCACAACCATATCCGTAAGGCATACCTAGATCCATACCCATGAATCTTAAAATTTAGATCTAACCTCTAGATCAGTACCTGTATAACAAACCTGCACCCAAGTCCGAACAACTTAGCTCAAACCCATTGAAGGATGCAACAGGATGCTTTGACAGCCTACATAGATATGCCGTGAAATGTAGATAGTCAAGGAAACCATGAAGTTTTGGTTATGTGCTGGTATTGCCCCTGCTTGACCAAACATAGCATATAAGGCATGTGATGTTCCATTTATTGTGGCAGGACTTATTATTGCTCTTGGGTTTCTGATTTGTATTTGCTTCCGATGCTACTATACATGTTTCCTTTAGCTCTTGCTATATGCTTTTTTTGCCTTCAGGCTTGGCTTCTAATTTTAATGTCTCTGGTATACTTGACTTTTCTCCAGGAAGAAAACAATCAAATTGTCTGCTACTATACAATGCATCTTTCCTGACATTGTATCATGTTAAATTTGCAGCAAAAACCTCAGGGACAACGGTCACGTTTGTCATTATTGAAGGATGGGTTGTAACTGTTGCATCAGTTGGTGATTCTCGATGCATACTAGAATCTGCTGAAGGCGGAATTTATTATCTATCAGCCGATCATAGGCTTGATTGCAATGAGGAGGAGTAAGATTAGTGTCTTTAGCCAATTAATTAGTATGCGTTCACCTCTTGCATTAAGGTATGAGTTGTTTATGTTTTAATTGAATAGGAGAGAACGTATAACGGCCTGTGGTGGAGAAGTTGGTCGGCTTAATGCTGGTGGTGGTACAGAGGTATGTTGGTGGTCTTGTCATATAAGGCCTCGGTTTTAAAACATTACTGCATCCCTCACCCCCAACACACACACACACAACACTACCTGCTCATTTACTATGTATTTCATGCACAATTTTCTGGTTCTCTTTTTCGTTTTCATTTTCTCAGACTTCTTTCTTCGGGAAGAAATTTCAGAAAGCGGATTAGCTTTGTTCTTTATATCTTATCAGTGATATAAATTCATTTCAGATTGGTCCTTTAAGATGTTGGCCTGGGGGACTTTGCCTCTCGAGATCCATTGGAGATATGGATGTTGGTGAATATATAGTTCCTGTACCCTATGTGAAGCAAGTAAAGGTTGGTGTACCATGTATTTATGCTTTGGTTTTATGTGCTTGATCCCATTGCTCATCAACTCTTTTGTGTATTTGCAACAATAGATGTGTAGCTCTAGTTCACTTGAAGGACACAACTTCCCAATATTCTATATTGATTGCCAAATTTGGGATATGGATATTATAGTTTGTGACTTGAGGCTCTACGCTGAAGCATTTAATATTTCATTCTTGACAACGAGGTTGACTCTAGTCAGAATTGCTTTTCTGCTTTAGTTTTCCCATAAATGATTTTCCATAGCATAGTGGTTTTTGCAATTTTTTTTCTCTGTGAACTTGTTTTATGATACACAATGACTATAAGCCTTATAATCCTGTCTTGATTGGTGCACATATTGGAGTAGAAAGTGTATTGGTTCCTGATTCTAGTTGGTCAATCCCTAAAATCTTGTTTTGTGTATTTGCATTGAATTATAAAGTCTGAAAATTACCATCATTAGGTTGACATCGGTGATATCATCATTTTTTGAGAAGTCAATGTGATTGTGTGTGTGCATGGTGGTGGTGGGGTGGGGATTGATATAGTTCATACTACTTGTGTTGCTGGATCTTAGCATTAAGTATTGTTAAGGCAATATAATGAGCTATGCCTTGAGACCTCGGAACATTGTGGAACTGAGTTATTTTCGTCAGATAGCAAAGGGATTTATTCTTCATTTGCATGTTCTTATAATCTAGAATGACAACTTTAGATGGGCCTGAATGTTACTTATTTAATGTCATATCTGTTCTAACAATTCTTAACATTATGTCAACAGTTAACACCAGCAGGTGGAAGGCTTGTAATAGCAAGTGACGGCGTCTGGGATGCTTTGTCTGCAGAATCGGCTATTGAGTGTAGTCGTGGAATGCCTGCAGATGCTGCAGCTTCTCAAATTGTTAAAGTATGATAGTTACATGCTATCTAGTGATTTATTATGATGTCATTTTACTTGATTGGATTTGCTTCTATTTAGTCTTAACTTTTTCTCCAATTTGCAGGAAGCGGTACAGCCAAAAGGGATTCGAGATGATACGACCTGTATTGTGATCGATATACAGCTCCCAGAAAAAGCAAATCCTCCACCACCACCACCACCCAAAAGGTCCGGAAAAGGAGTATTCAAGTCTATGTTTCGCAAGCGGACTTCTGAGTCATCTTCTAATATTCAGAAAGATTTTTGTGAACCGGATGTAGTGGAAGAACTATATGAGGAAGGATCTGCGTCACTTTCAGACAGGTGTTGTCTCATGCTAACTGCTAAGTGTGTTTTTACGTATAATGTCGTTCCGATGCATCTATCGCCAAATGGAAATTCCCATTTCAGATATTGCGATGTCTCAAGTCTAGTGTTTAGATTTGCTTTCTTCCTATAATTGCAGGTTAGACGCAAAATATCCAGTCTGCAACATGTTTAAGTTATTCATATGTGCCATTTGTCAAGTAGAGATAAAGCCTGGACAAGGTGTTTCAATACATGCTGGCTCCTCGAATACAAGAAGTTCACGGCCATGGGACGGCCCTTTCCTTTGCTCAAGCTGCCAAGAGAAGAAAGAAGCCATGGAAGGACGGAGACCTTCTGGAGGTCAGTTGCCTCATTTTCTGTAAACATGCTGAACTCATTTGCCTTAAAATATATCAATAATCCTCACTTTACTATTTACTACAGATGGAAGATATAGTAGTGACTAGTTAAGCAGATTTGCAATACTAACGACTGCTTCATAGACGATTCACAATTGGGAGGTATGGCATCATCGTCCCAATGGTTCTTTCTGTTTTCAGTAAACAAAGGACGCGAACTGGCTTCTATGACTTGTGAGATACATGCATTAGGATTTCTTGTTTGCCTCCTCTAGCTCAAGATTGGAGCTCTGAACTGCATAGTACATAGTTGGGCCATTTTCTACAAAAAGTTAATATGTTTAAGTCTTAATTCAAGGCCTTATAAAAACACATCAGAGATAATTTCTATGACTATATTAAAAAATGTACACTAAAATAGTGAATCAATGGCGATCGAACGCTCGCCATTTTTCGTTGTAACATTATTAGTTAGTAAAGTTTGATTAGGATTCTTTTAAGCTTTGTTTTTGTCCTCCTCTACCAGGAGCAACTTGTTGATCATCTTATTAAATTAATTCTTGTATTATACATTAATCACTCCCTTCTCAACCAAGAAGCACCAAGCATTGGAAACTGGCACATATCCCGTAATTTTGGCTTATTTTTACTGTATTTAGTATGACGATGATGTGAAATAAGCTTAAATGAAGAAGTGTGGATTCATATCGACGTTGTTTTCTGTATTTGTCTCATTGATTTATCATAATACAGCATATCCTTGATTTCATTTGCCGACTTATTTTTGTAAGTCTCTAGAAATTGACACAAATATAGTACATAAATGTAAATTCTGGACTTGGATTGATGTGACAATGGACCAAAAATTTGGAGTGTTGGAAAGCAACAACACGAATGAGATCTTGTTGGTCTGGAATTGTTCTTTCCTTTGTCAAATCACACGCTTTCATCTGAAAAAAAAATTATTTGTGATTTCTTTGTGAGGAGCTGTTAATATTTGATATAGTGTACACTCTCCTATCATATACTATACAAAACTATGATAGGATATAATTAAATCGATAAAATTGCCTCCTTTCTAGCTGAGTAAAACTTAAGATAAGATAGTTATGCAATTCAATATGGTATCAGAGTAAGATTTTGCGATTCTTGATTTATCTCATGTTGGAGCCGTCTAGCTCATGATGTATGGGGAAGAAAGTGTTGAACCCTATGTTTTGTCTCATCTAGTCCGTCTAGGCATTTGATTTGCTACAAATTGAAGCGGAGGAGGATGTAATTTATAATCAACGGGTTCAACTGTATTCCATATTTTTAACGTTGAACTTTGTGGAAACACTAAAGAGTCTCAATTTTGAACTATCAAGTTTTAATTCTGAATTCATGCCTCAGAAAAAGACAGAGAGAAACAAACATGGTATAAAAGCCCCCAAGGCTTATCTCAAGTGGCAAAGGGTGGAAGATCTACCCGTATCATGCAAAGCTAAGCTTGGTATTTAAGTAGAGAAGGGTAGAATGAGTTCATTATCCACCGAGTTCAGAAGACTTTGGATGAATTTCTTGATTATATATATATAAAAAAAAAAGGGTATGAAGCAAAGAGGTTGATGGTCAAAGCACAAATAATATCCCTAGTGGAAAAACTCTCTTTTTCCTGCTTTTTCCACTAAGCAACTTGTGACCTATGTGACATTTTTTTCCTCTTTCAAAAGACACTATGAATTGTAAGATGGCAAAACAAGAAACAAGCAAACATGTCTTATCTTTAGCTTGATATATGAATATATGATGAATTATTTTGTATATAAAAATATATGAGTGGTGTTTAATTTTGGTGGAGAATATAAAGTATGGCCACTCAAATAATGGCTCTATGATTGAGATGTTGACCTTAACTAAGTAGCCAAAATTCTTCTTGTGGTCTAACCATGTTCTACAAAATGGACCACTTGGTACACGTGTGTTTGGTCCCACCCCCAACCCCCAACCCTTACCTAACTAATTATCTCTCTCTTACTACAACTTTCCTATGTTCTTTTTGGTCTTTCTTAACACCAACTTTAATTTTAATGCACTTTGCTTTTGTTTTTAAACACTTTGTACCATATTATGCTCCACTTCTCTTTTCATTTAAAGCATTTACCTTCTTTAGAAAGAATCTATGAAATTTAATTTATAGTTATATATTGGCATCATTGAGGTTTTATTTTTTGGTTGATTTATGAAAATGTTACTTTATTAGGTTATCATTTAAACTTTTATCATATTTTTGGAACTATGACAAATATATACTCGTTGGAAAATTATAAATTTGGATATCATTAGAATCAAAAGTTGATATTTATTTATATATTACTCTGCAAATAAATTTTAGATTGTCGTCTGCTGTTAGCTATGTTGCAAATGTTAGATTATGATTTAATCGTTTTAACGTTTCATCATAAGATTTTTAGGTTATTCAAAAAGGGATATTTAGATCATGATCTAAAGAAAATTCATAAGTTATAATAGAAATAAAAAGATGATCATTGAGAAAACGACCAAATTATACTTTTGGATATCATTAGAATCAGAGTTGATATTTATTCATACTATTACTTAACTTTGCTGATAAATATAAGTTTGCTAGAACTTATCAATTTTTAGATCATGGCTTAACTGTCTTAACGTTTTTCTCATAAGATTATAAGTTTGTTCAAAAGTAATATTTAAACCATGATCTAAAAAGTTTATTCAGTTATAAGACAAATAAATTGATTAATTATCCAAAAACGATAAACTACGCCGACTTTCCCCTTATTAATTAACCATCAACTGCAACCTGTTACGAACAACCTGAATTCACGTCGAAGAAATAAATTAATACTTCTAAGTTGAAGTATTTCTTTTTCAATTTCAAGGCTAAAATTTGAGACATTTGGCTTGAAACCAGAGAAAAAGATGTTAGATCATGGTCTAATCGTCTTAATGTTTCATCATAAGATTTTTAGTTTGTTCAAAAGAGATATTTAGATCATGATCTAAAAAGTTCAGAAGTTATATTGGAAATAAAAAAGATAATCATTGAGAAAAAGACCAAATTATATTTTTGGATATCGTTAGAATCAGAATTGATATGTATTTATAGTATTACTTAACTTTACAAATCAATATTAGTTTGTCATCTATTATTAGCTATAACTTACCAAATGTTAGATCATGGTCTAACTGTCTTAACTTTTCTCATAAGATTTTCAGATTGTTCAAAAGAATACTTAGACCACGATCTAAAAAGTTTATAAGTTATAAGACAAATTAAACAATTAATTATCCGAAAACGATAAACAACGCGGACTTTTCCCCTATTTATTAATTAACCATCAACTCCAACCTGCTACGAACAACCCAAATTAGCGTTGGACAAATCAATTAAACGGATAAGACTTGTATAATGAATTATTTCTTTTTCATTTTCAAGGCTAAAATTTGAGACATCTAACTTTTAAACTTGAGACATCTAGCTATCGAAAAAAAAGATGTTAGATCATGATCTAATTGTCTTAACGTTTCATCATAAGATTTTTAGGTTATTCAAAAGGGATATGTAGATCATGATCTAATAAGTTGAGAAGTTATAATGGAAATAAAAAGATGATCATTGAGAAAAAGACCAATTTATACTTTGGATATCATTAGAGTGAAATTTGATATTTATTCATGGTATTACTTAACTTTACAGATAAATATTAGCTTGTCATCTATTTTTAGCTATAACTTACCAAATGTTAGATCATGACCTAACTGTCTTACCATTTTCTCATAAGATTTTCAATTTGTTCAAAAGAGATATTTAAACCACGATCTAAAAAGTTTATTAAGTAACAAGACAAACAAAACGATTAATTATCCAAAAACGATAAACAACGCCGACTTTCCGCCCTATTTATTAATTAACCATCAACTCCAACCTATAACGAAAGACCCGAACTCACGTCGGACAAATCAATTAAACAGATAAGACTTTTATATCAAAGTGTTTCTTCTTCATTTTCAAGGCTGAAACTTGAGAAATCTGGCTATCGAGAAAAAGGTGTTAGTGGACACAACATATGGGGCCAATGTGATGAGGCATAACATGGAACCCTTACGTGCATTAACTATATGGTGTTTTGTTTAATTCGTCTAGATAGATTGAACCTTTTGAAGTATATACAATATACCTATCCATCAATATTGGCAACACATTTTTCTTCTTTACTTTTTTTTGTTTGTTAGGCAAATTTCGAGTTAAAAGGTCACAGATTTTAATTGTCCTTTGAAAACAAATGATGACATTTTTGGTAGGGACATTATATATGAACAAATCATTTGCATTTAATATTATTGATTGGCATTACTGAGACAAAATATCTACTCGTATCTAAATTTGTACATAGAATAAGTGTACGTACTGTACATATAGAGAGGGACTTATTATATTATTCAACCTAACTTGTCTATCATTATATTGAATCCTTCCACGGGTTCTCACCATTTTATTCTTCCTAACAATCTTGTTAAAGAAATTTTTTATACAAAGTGATGTTATACTGCTGAATAACAAGCCAATTAAGGTAGAAAGTCGTATGATATAAATGATAACTATTTAGATCTTCACTTCTTTCATGATAAAGCTCAAATCAAAGAAACGAAGGACTTCTGATTTAGACATATAATTAACTAACTTCAAATAGGAAATTTCAAGTCGAACTTCAAATATTAGAAAGGGACGAAAGTTTGTATTGACCAAGCCAAACTCAGATAAAATGATTGAAGTTTGCTCAGACAAGCAAATACCAAATAGATTAAATTTATTATTTTAACGCGTAAATCAAATGGTGGTCCTAAAATAAACTATATGTACACTTTCCCCAATAAACTTGTGATTGTACAATAGATATCCATATATACGTACTTTTTTAGTATCATCATATTACAAAAGAGTTAATTGTATTAAAATAAATTAACGTAAGTGATGCTAGTGACACGAGAGAAGATTTGGTACCTAGTCTAAAAGGGACCATATTATTATTATTATTAAATAATTAAAACAACTATTCCCAAGCCATTTGCGTGCAGAAAAAAGACACTAAAGTTGAAATTACCTAAGTTTAAGATATAAATATCATCTGTTTGATCAAATCAAAGATTCTTCTTGAGAAAGGTGCACTCCATTTTAGCATGATTTCTCACGTACCTATGTGTGACAAAGTGTTAATAAAATTGAGTTCCAAAATAAATACTCAATCTTGATAATAATTTTGTTAAGGTATATTCAGAATTTTAAGTTGGTATATTACTAAATTTAATTATTTTTTTATAATAGTAGTAAAGATATTAGTGATACCTCAATCTTAAATGAGTCATTATCGACCTTTTTACACTAGTTCATTCTTTTAAGTTCATTTCATTAAGTCTTGTTTGGCCATAGAATTTAGTTTTAAAATTTGAATGATATTGGAATATTTCGAATTTGAAAATCAATTTTAAGGATGTATTTCTTTCTTCAAATTTTTACTCCCAAAATTCTTTTTATCTTAAAGGTAAATCTATTACTCCATAGAGGAAAAAAACAAAAAATCAACATAAATCATCGCTAATTTATCTGATTAAATTTAAAAAATAATATAATAACTATATAATTCATGTTATGATCCATGTATAACTATATATAATCAATATATATCCAATACAACAACAATAACATATTCAGTGAAATCTCACAAATGGAGTTTGATAGGGTAAAATGTACACAGACATTACCACTATCTCATAGAGATAGAATAGTTATTTTTGAAAGACTTTCATCTCAAAAATATCATTTCAAAAGCAAAAAATACTAAATATAAAATAAAATGATTAGAGTGAAAAACAAATAATATTTTATAATCAGAATATATCCGATAAAATAAATACATTTATAGAGTTTGTGTTCAAGACAACAAGTATATTTACAACGAGAAAAAACAACATCATCCCATGACTTGTACTAGTAGACGACACTACATTTTTATATACTTGAAAATAATAGCCGTATTATAGTAGTGTGTTTTTTGCCTATGGATTTTGGACCCCTCCCCTCCAAAAATAAAATAAAATAAAATAAAATAAAACCCTTGGATTTTGTTCTGTCAGTGTACTTTTCCTGAAATTAGCACCTTATAGCTGTTCATATATATATTATTAAAAAAATATACCCCACCTTCAATTAGAAAAAAAGTTATTAGCTTCATATATGCCATCACATAAATAGATAATTCAGATCGATATATGAAACATTTTGCCTTTAATAATTTCAAACTAGGATTAATAGATGAAATGTTATCTCATCATAGATATAAACGAATGAAGATCGCGTATAAAGATAAAAGATTAATTTATAGGAGTAAGTTAGTAGAATTAATCGTGTCTTTGTATCTTGTGTTATTTTTTTTCAATTTATATTTGTTACTCATCTATTTTTGCTTTTTAGTCAATTTTCTTTTTATATCTAATTTTTTCTATTTTTGAGGGTTGATAATTTTTCAGACGAATATCTTTCAAAAAGATTTTCTCTATTTTTATGAAGTAATAGTAACATTTACGTACAAACTTGGTATGTTATTGTTGGTTCCGAAAGAGGGCCACCACATCCCCTTCAAATATCATCACTATAATTGCCACACAACACACTTAGCATAAAGACATTTTAGCCTCTAAACTCTTCTTCACATATATCCTTATCTTTTTCCCATTTCTTCAATCAAGAACACTGAAGAAAAAAAGAATACACACTCAATATTAGATCTTAGTATAAATTTTATTACTCTTTTTAAACATTTTTTCAGTCATGGACATGAGAGTCAGAGAAAATGAATTGAAGCAGAGCAATCAAGAAAACCAAAAAACAGAGTCACCACCGTCCGGCGGCGGTGCAGCTGTGTCGCCACCGTCCGCTTCATCATCTCCGGCACATGAATTCTCTTTCACAATTTCACTTCACCCAACAAATTCCACCAAAACCCCTGAAAATAAAACGAAACAAAATTCGAACCTGAACCCAAACCCGAACCTGAACCAGAACCCATCCGCCATTGATTTAACTCCAGCTGATGAAATTTTCTTCCATGGCCATTTACTTCCTCTTCATCTTCTTTCCCATCTCCCTGTTTCCCCTCGCTCTTCAACAGACAGTTCACTCCCCATTAATAAATCAGAACAAAAAATCCAAAAACCCAAAGAATTCGAAGAAGAAGAAGAAGATGATGATAATTCTTATTATGATCTAAATCATAGCTTTCATCATGAAACAACAAATTCTTTTAACATTCCGAAAGATCAAAAGCCCAAATCGAAATCTTTTTCTATTTTTGGATTACCCAAAAGGAAAAAAGGGGAAAAAGAAGAGAAGGAAAAACAGAGGAAGCTGAAATTTGATGTAAGTCAAGTTTTGAAAAGGTATATGAGAATGGTGAGGCCATTTTTGTCATTTGGAGGTAGAAAAAACATGGAATTTCATAGGCAAAGTTATTCATATTCTGGGAATTTGAGTTTTAGAAGGAAGATCAATGATAATACTAGTAATAATAGAATAAAAAGAGGTGCATATTCAGCTCCAGTTTCTATGAAGAATTCACCAACAAATAGTGGATTGCTTGTAGCAACACCAGGGGGTCATTATGGTAATTCATCATCATCTTCAAGTAGTGATAGTACCATGGAAGAACTACAAGCTGCTATTCAAGCTGCAATTGCTCATTGCAAGAAATCTAGTTCACAAATGGAAGATAAGAAAATCAAGATTTAAAGACAGGTCGATGCACTAAATTTAACTTTTTGGGTTCGAGGAATGATATCAGCCTTACATTATATTTCTGCTGGCTCGAATTTGAATTGGTACTACTATGGAAGTTCTTTGTTTTAATCCCTTGTGTATCACAATCATGAAGTATATTTGTAAGTATTTTTTCTTTTTTACTACATGAGCTTAAAATATGGATTATTCATAGTGATGGATTGGGAGGTCATGAGTTCTTTTTCTTTTACATTGTTTGTCAGCGTACGAAAGTTTAAACTCTTCTATGAAATTAATATTGTTATTCGTTATAATTAGGCTATTGAAATAACGCTATTAGTCTCTTGATTTGAATATAAGTGAATTTTCCACCCAATTCTACTATTGCTTATTATTTCGATTATTTTGTTATCTATATTTCACTCTCTAGACGACACTTCTGAGATTACACTAAATATGTTATTTTGTTTTGAATAAGAGGACATGAAATGCCAAGACAATGACTTGGTTTGATGAAGATCATGATATGGTTATGATCATTTTTGTTCAAATGCTGATAAGATTGTTAATTAGGCTATTAAAAGAATAACATTACTCTTTTGGTTTGAATAAGAGAAAGTCAAATGACAACAAAATGACTTGGTTTGGACTTTGAAAACCATCGTCATGAAACAAAAAAAATAATTAATCTTGATAATTTTGTTAATCTTTAGTATTTCATCATTCTTGCATACTTAAACTTGAGTGTCATCTTCTTTTTCAAATGTTGACTGGAGTCAATCAAGCTAAAAAAAAAAAAGAAAGAATAGATTGGTCTAATGTTGTGAAAGTTTGAAGTTTTCAAAGTAGTTGTCAATATCACATGTATCATCTAGGTTATGCTGATTAACATTTAGACTAATCAATAAAATATGAATTTAAGTTCTTTACATCCACAATATAAAAAATATTTATATAATCAAATCATTTAAAAGATAAATGAGTAATTCTCTTAAATAAGAGTACTATTCAATGATAAATGGTAACCTACAAAAACATGTTAAATTATACACGATGATGTTATAAGTGCGTGTGTATCACAATATCAACAATTACCTTATTGTTTACTCTATTAGCCACTTTGACTTACCTTTTTCTTCATTTTTTGGTCAGAAATTCTTGAATTTGAACAAAAAAGTCATATATATCCATCGAGATGTTCTTTTTGTTGACTGAATAGTTTCACCTTTATTTATTTGATTCAAAGCATTCAAAGGGGACAATATTGAAACTCTTTTAGTTACACTATGATACTCATTTTGGTCAATCTAGTGCTAGCAAAAATGCTGGCCACCTCCTATGTAATGATGCATAATATTGAATAAATAAATTTTTATTCTACTAAAAAAAAAAAAAAGAAGAAGAAGAAGGGACCATTGAGGTTGTCTTAGAGTAATAATGGAACACAAAATACAGAGCATGTGTAACATGTTGCTTTCAATGTGTTCATGCACAACTCAACTTTTAAATTTTTCTTCACTCTATTCTTCTTTTTGGTCATTGACAACTCTTCTTAATGGTGACTCAGGGGCGGAGTTATACTTACCTAAGAGTGTTCAGATGAACATTCTTCGTTAAATTTTTTTAGGTTAAATATAAATATTTTGATACATATCAATTGTTGAACACCCTTGAAATGAATATTCTTGACGAAAATGCTGATTCCGCTACTATAGTGACTACAACAAAATAACATTACTCCAGTGCCTCAAAGGCTCCCGCTCATTGCGGGGTAAGGGGGGGTCGGATGTACGCAGTCTGACCCCTATGTTTAAAAACATAGAACGACTGTTTCCGAATGACTCATGATGAGCGTCGAAAGTTGCATTGACTAACTGCTACTTCACAATTGGAAGAAGCGCAGACAGTTTAAAGAGTCATTTTGCTTTATTCCATCATACCCCAAAGCCAAAAAATAGTGAATTTTTGGCTCCATTCGAGATTGATGAAAACCGCTACTATAGTGACTACCAAGTCCCAAAATCCTTGTGCTTTTTTTTCTTTTATGTCTTTTTTCTATCTATTTCTTCTCTTCCATGAGCCTAGTCATTTTTAACATAAATTTTTGTGTGGCTCAAAAAGAGAGAAATTAATGCACCTACAATTTTCTTTTTTGTTTAATTATGTAAAGGGTTAACCTAATAAATGGAGTGATAAATGGAAATTTTAAATCTTGAATTGACCTTACATCATTGATAATTCTAGTTTTCTTTGTGATGGGACCTAATCTCTGACAGAGCATGCAAAAGATGCAGACTGTTTGACAAACATTCATTCTTCTTATCTTTCATTAACTTAAAGCAAAACTACTTGGTTGACTAGATTTTTAAAGGTATAACAAAAATCAAACCTAAAATATTTTAATTTTTTTTTGTTAGTTTTATATATCTGAACTATTACGTATTCGAATTTCCTATCTCATATATGTATGTATGTATATATGTTTCCAAGAATACTTGAGGAGGTGTATTTGCATTTATTGTCGTAAATTTACAAAATAGGAGCATCTTATACATCAAAAAGAATATGCATTATAATTGTAGTTCTTTTTAAGTTAACTGGTTTTAAATTAATAATTTGTACATATTCAATCAGACCTGATCTACTCAATCCAATTGAAGGAAAAATTACCTAAATATATATCTTATTTTATCATAATCTCTAAAATTTTGAATCACTTAGAAAAATTTCCAAATTTTCTCTCGGATATATTACTCCCCTCTTACTAATACATCTCTATCCCCCTTCCAATATATCCCTCTCTCTCTGGTACATCCCTTTCCTCTCAAATACATAAATTTCCTATCGAATACATCTTCTCCTATGTATCCGGATGTCCTATTCCCTCTTTGATACATTCCTCCCTGTATATCCAGGTGTTTGCTGATATATTTGGAAGTCCAACAGTGATGTATTTCAAAATTCATAAATTTTTAAGAGATTTTTGTAACTTGAAAGTGATTTAAAAAAATAATATAATTAACACTTAACACCATGAAATTTATGTAAATCGTACTAAATTATACTCTTGCTTCGCCACCAAATTACTGCTTCTTTGTAAGTTGTGACAATTGGCTCGAAGCTAAGTGTCTAAGGCGCTCGCATTTGCTACCTTCTGCATGCAAGGGAATCGTCGAAAATTTATATTTGATGAGTTGAATATTTATGTTGGCAAGTATAGTAGATCTAAAATCAGTAGACAAGAAGAGAGTCAATATTTATGGCCATTATATTGAGTGGGTCACATGAGTTGATGTTTTTCGAATTAAATCGAAGTACAACAATAATGTTTAATGTGGTACTTTTTGGTCCAGTTTCACATCCCAACAACTACTTTTTTTTCTTCACTCTCCATAACAATGATGATTTTGAACCCCAAAATATCATCATTAGTATGAGTTAGGTTGCTACTCATCATGTACTAATGAGTGAAATAACAAAACAATCATCATATTATTTCCAATTGAGAGTTGGAATAAGAACAATAATTAATATATATTAATTAAAAGACTTAATTTCATTTATTATTATCAATTTACCATGAAACTAAGAAAAAGAAGACGTCTATGCGACATGAAAATATACATGATTATTTTAAAGTAAATAATGTTTGTAATATGTCCGAGAAAAAGGTCGGTCAAATCTACTCCTTCAACATCTTTTCGTGGAAAAAAGGCTTAACAATTGTCTATATACGTTTATTAAAAGACTGACTTTCGTTTATTATTATCAATCCACCATGAAACTAAGAAAAAGAGAGGTGTCTAGGCAACATAAAAGCATACACAATTAGTTCAAAGTAAATTATTTGTAATTTGTTCTAGAAAAAACAAGTTGGATCAATTTTAAAAAATCATTTTGAACTCTTCCAAAGGTTTGCAAAGTAAATATTTTACAAAATTATATAAACAATAATTAAAGTGTGTTTCTGATCATTAAAAAAAATCAATTGACCATCGATAGACCTCTAATTTTATTTTATTTTTTTGGTTGGGGGGCCTAAATCTTGTCAACAGCAATCATTTAAGAGTAACTCAAAAGCTCCAAACAATAATATTAATTCATAATGGTCCACTTATTTTCAGAAATTAGTGATTTAAGTCGCATCTTTCTTTTCCAAGAAGTTAACACCTACTATACTATTTGACAAATTCGGAATCAAAAGGGTTTTTTTTTTTCCTTAAAAAATACCAAAAAAAAGCCATTTGTTTCACTATTTAATCGAAACGAACAAATCGTCAATCTTGAATGAAATGTCTTTTTATTTAATGAAAAGACAAATAACTGTTAAATTTTTGCATATAACCACTCAAAAATATCTTAATCATGCTTCATAGTTACAGTTTGAATAATTATATTTAATAACTATAGTTATAATAATATTTATATAATTCGTTGAATATTTATATAATATTTATAAGTACACACAACTAAAATGGATCGGCACAAATATATAATAGTTTCTTTCGGACAAAAGAAAAAAGAAAAGCAAATCCATTTCTGAAAATTAAATTGCCTAATTAATCATTTTCCCCAATCTTTTTGACTGAGGACCACATTTTGGATTAGTTAAAGATCAGATATCATATTTATTATTTATTATTATACAGAAGTTAGATCCAATGCATGGAAACTGATAACATGTTGTAAGGCTTTTACTTTGGAATTCCAAAGATTATTAAATCGAAAAAGAGAAATTAAAAGAAAAAAGAGATATACTTAAATGGGCTCGATGAAGATTTTAATTTTCTTTTTTCTCGTGATTAGAAAAACGTGCGAACATACTTGATTTAAGTTCACTCCCTTTTTTCTGAATTTTCCAACTATATAGAGAACAAAAAAAGTGAAATAAAGAGAAAAAATAGTAGAGGAACATAATATATTAATTAATAGGAGTTACTTTTTTTTAATAGTAGTGTTACGGCTCTTTAAAAGTGTCAGCGAATGCGTGTTGGACTCGCCAAAAATAATGCATTCTCGAAAAATTCGATACGTGTGCGGCATTGAAGATGAAGAGTTCGCACGACTTAGGTGTTACTCTCCATTCTTTTTTCCATCTCCATAATTTTTTCTAATCAAGATTGATATTCTATATATACACACAAATAATATATTAATATATATCAACATTTGTAACATCCATTTGTTTGAGATATATTATGCTAGTGTACATTTGTATATTTATTTGGTAATACTTTTGTTTGTATTAGTATTTTTATAATTTTACACTGCTTTGCGTACATTTTACCATTCTCAAATCTCACTTGTGGAATTTTGCTAGATATATTATTGTCATCGTTTGTTATTTGTATTGGTATCCATTTCTTATTTTTTCTACTGGGCTTCAGATACTGAGCTGCAGTGTATATCCAGCCCAACTTTTATAAGCATAAAATACCAAAACAATTTGGACTAATTTAGAAGCTTTAACTGATCCCTCAGCCCATTCTAAAGCCCATAGTTTATATCATTCTCATTGAAAAATAGGAAATTCCACTCAATGATCTTGAAAATGAACGGCCATGAAGTTTTGATTTTGATAAACTAAGGTTTTTTCTACAACCATGTACTATCGTTCGTCCAAAATCGATGCGGAAAAATGAGCTGGAGGAGGAAAGAAAACGTTTCGTTGTACTATTTTTTTTTGTTGGATCTGTATTTATACGAATTTAAAAATCACTTCGTAAAAGGAACCTCTTATCATTAGTTTTAAAAAAAATGTGAATCTAGAGTAGAATAATTTTTTTAATGATAAATGTATAAGTTAAAAAAGAACTATTTTGTTTCAGCTCTTAATGAATTTCTAAATAATTTATGTAAATGACATACTATTTTCAGAATGAACGAACTTATTGAATATTGCATTGAGTAGGTCAAGTAACATTTCTAAAACTACATCGTTTTATATAATGCTGTATAAATTTTTTTTTCGATTGACAAAAATATTCTCCTATAATATTTACCTTTCTTTAACCGACAACACTCTTTATCATTATTATGTCTAGAACATCAAATGATTCAACCAACAAGTAATAAGTACTCTTACGTTTTCAGTTGGAAGTTTGAAGTCGCCTTCACTAGAGAAGACTTTAATAATCAATAAATTTTTTTTAATGCAATTCAAATTTAATTAACTTCTAAAATAAATATCAAATGATGTATCGAATTGAAAAAAAAAAGGGTTAAATCGACGAATTCTTCAAAGTATAGGCTTTAGATTGTTCAATAAAAAATAATCACGTAAACGTTTAAATAAATAGCAATCATTATCAAGTATCTTATTGATTCATCACTAACCGAACATCGCAATATATTATTTTTTTGTCAGAATAGATCCTTGTGATTGTGTCTTTTCCTGAATCCTGCGTGTAGCAAGAGCTTTAGTGCACCAGACTTGTCCTTCTTTTTTGTTTAAAAAATTTCAAAAAATTCATGATGTCTTAAAAAAAATACGTGAATGTAATCTTTTATAATTCGAAAAAATAAAATAATTCTATAGAACTCTATTACACGTCAATTTTTTTTTTTAATAAAACCAAAATAATTTTATAGAAGAGTATAAAATAATTGGCCAAATCTAGAGTATTCCAGAAGACGAAGTTCAAGAAGAATAAACGATTATTGTAAATAAAATATGAAAATGCAATGTCAAATTCTTTATCCATTATGTGAAAATGAAATGAAAGACACGCACTTGTACTCACATTTATTAATATGAACTTCTCATATCTGGAAGTTAAATTACTTCTTCAACCACCATTTTATTTTATTTATTTTTAAAAATATTTGATAATATAAATCATAATTTATGATTTTTTAATGAAGCTCTTATTTGTGAATTTATTTCACAAATTAACCATAAGAAGTCCAAAGATGTATTTTCACTAGCCTATTTAGTCAAGCTTTGGGAAGATAAATGTATATTTATAAATGTTTTAGAATAGTATTAGTAGTAGAAATTATTTTTTAGGAAAAATTATGTACATAAACAAACATATACTAGTTAATTGATTAACTTAATTATTGTTTTAATTAATTACGGTTCACAGTAAATATCTAGCTATAATTACAGTATGAGTTTTATATAATTCATGATATTTATACAAACGCTATGTGCGATTGTACAAAAGTTGTGGGCGAATCAAATTATATAGCAAAATATATAAAAACTGTAAATTGTGTAGCAAATTATATAAACACTGTATATGATGTGTAGCGAAATCTACAAACGTTATACGAAAATTGCGAGTTCTATAACGAATTATACAAATATATTCAATTGTTGCTATAATTATAATTACGAAATTTAATTACCTAAACTATAGCTATAGAACGTAATTAGACTTTATATATTTGTCATTTATAAAATTTACTCTTTTTTAAAAGCTTTGAAATATAATTTTTTTTTTGAAAAAAATTGACAAACCACAATTTGATGAAAAATCATCTTTCAAATGAACAAATTAAATACAAATTGTTACTCTTCAATCCACATTTGTAATGATGAACTCAAATGACACCAATATAAGTATTCAGCTTGTACTCTTTTCACTCTGTTTCATTTGTCTTCTCCGGTAAGTTCATATCGTCTTACAGAAAAAAACCCTTTTGATTTCACCCTGTAATTTCATTATTCATTCGGTTACTTACACGTTTTGTACTCTTACGTAAATACTGTATATTATAGGTAAAAAATTAAAAAAAAGAAAAAAAATACTTTCTCAAATGATTATGGCAGTGGCACATTCGGATCATATTAAAAAGAATATGCTTTTCTATTTCTTTTTTCCAGCTAACTGTTCTTCAACGATCAGTCTTTGGCAGTTTATAGCTATTGAACTATGATTTCTTTCTATTTTTTTATATTGTGGGTTTCTTGATTTGCAGCTCAATACTGATTATTTGAGCTGGGTTTAGTTTCTGGTACCATTTTATTGATGGGGTTTTGGTTTGATTTGTTGGGTGTTCAGCAAATTTGTATATTGTTGCAGTATATACATGTTCCCCCGTTTGAATTGTGATCAATTTTCCTGTATGTGCATCGAGAGTAAAGATTTGGGAACTGTTAAAAATTGGATTTTGGGGGGACAGATTTACTCAATTTGATCATTGAAATCTAGTGATGAGGGTGAAAAATTTCAATCTTGATAGTTTGGGGTTTTGATTTTGTGATGGGGCAATAAGACTGTGTAAAGTGGAAGCTTGCTTGGCAGTTATTCATAATATTAGAGAAAATGAATACTGTGGGGAGGATAGGTAGCTACATTGGGAGAGGGGTAAGTAGTGTTTCAGGGACTTTCCATCCATTTGGTGGTGCTGTAGATATCATAGTGGTGGAGCAGCCGGATGGGAGTTTGAAATCCTCTCCTTGGTATGTTCGATTTGGGAAGTTTCAGGGAGTTTTGAAGGCAAGAGAAAAGGTGGTTAATATAGCCGTCAATGGCGTTGAAGCCAGTTTTCATATGTATTTAGATAGTAGGGGACGAGCTTTCTTTGTAAAGGAGATAGATATAGAACACGGGGATTCGCTGTCTTCTTCTTCTTCTTCATCCTCAGGTGAGGATACCGATGGACAAACCAGTAGTAAGCGGCCAACAATATCAAAGAGTAGCAATTATGAGGCTACTGAATCTACTTCAACTGCTCAGATTAATGTGAACAGTGAGGATGTATTGGTGAGGGCCAATTCTCGAAGACCTGGGATTTTAGGCATGGTTTTTGGGAGGAAGTCGATGAAAAAAGACAGGCTTCCTGGGGAAGACAATGATGCCAATATTATGAGGATAGACTCGTTGGAGCGTGCTGAAATGGCAGCGGATCTATTAGAAATGAAATGGTCTACTAATCTTACCCCCAAGAGGTACAGTAGATATTACGGCATACCAGATTCTGCCCAAGATATGTCAGAGGGTGTTAAAGAAGAGGACTTGCAAATAAATGACAAGAAAAGTGATATGAATTCGCTTGCACATGCTAACATTCTAGACAATCGTGATTTCCGTGAGCCTGCTCATGAGAAGGATGATGGTTCTCATCCAAACTTTCAGATTCAAGAGAAGTCTGTCAAAGTAACTGGTCAACATGTGTTATTTTCAGAATCTGAGAATGCCACAAGAGTGTCCATTGTCCTAGGGGTTGAAGATTATAGTCGTCAAGAAAGCTTAAGAATTTCTGATGACAGTGGTGAACTAGGCATAGTTAATGCTGATCATGATGCCACGGGTGGTGCACTTATATCTGAGGTTGCGAGCCCTTGTTCAAAATTTGTGGATTCCCCTGAGATAGAGAAACACGATTCTTTTACAGTTAGCCATCTTCTCGAGAAGGACCATGAAACTGCTGCAGTCCAGTCCATTTTCTATTGTGAAACTGAAGAGAACTCGACAGCGGTGCTGGATGTTTCAACTGAAGAGTTCACTAAAAACTTGTGCGCTTCTCGTGATCTCGAAGCTCGTATGCACACCCAAACAGTGCTCAGTATGGATGATTTACTATCAAACGGAAACTCTCAACCAGAAAAGGACTTATTATTTGAAAAGGATCCTTCAAATGGTTTCAAGGTTATAACCAACAACACTTTTCCAAACTCAATCTCTCATTTTTTGGTCCCCAAGAGCGGTTCATTGAGTAACTCTTGTGCAGAAGCAGATTTTGGGCGCAATTTACCCATCTCTTGTTCAAGCATCACATCCTATGAAGATCAAGATCAGAAGACTAGCATAACGGATAAAGCAACAAGCCAGCTGGGAGCTTCTTCGGGCACTCTTGGTGATCCTAATGAATCTAGTGGCAGTTTGGCCCCATTAACTGTTTCTTCATCAGAAAGCTTGGAGGAAGAGCACCTTGTCTTTGGTGATATTGATGATTGCTGCGACAATCTAGCCAGATACACGGAGTCCACTTCTTCAGATTATAAGGAAAAAGAAGATTACCCCCCTGCATCTTCAGGCTCTTCTGATATCAAAGACTATGGAGTACCAAAGTATGAGTCTGGTCCTACTATAGACAAGTCCATCCAAAGTGATCTGCCAATTGTTGCAGATGGAAGAAAACTCAAAACTGTATCCAGTAATGTTGACATTCCTGCAATAGTTCAGGACAATGAAGTTAAGCGGATGGGAAGATCTTTACCCAATATGTGGTCTCATGATAATGCTTTTCCTTCTAACTCTGAGGACATAGATTCATCAATTGTACGACAGACAGTAGAAGTTGCTGAGTCTGCAGAGGAGGTGAAAATTATTTCAGCCACCCCAGAAATTGGTAAGAAAATATACAATTCTACGCGCTATTAAATCATTTTGAAATTCATTATGATGCTTTTTCTACTCTTTATCTTTGTATAATTTTAATTTCAGATAATTTTTCTATTTCCTCTGGTAATATTGTTATTTTACCTTGAAGGACCTGAAGTTAAATTTTGTTTTAGATTGCTTGAGGGGTTATATGCTTGTATGCTGGAAAAGGAAGTTTATTTATCTGGACTAAAAAATTAGGCAAGATATTTATTGATGAATTCAAATGAATCTTTGCAGAAAGAGATCCCAGATCCATTAATTCAGTGGGTAGTAGTAGCTGGAGATCATGGTCTTTTTCTTTTAAGAGATCAAGAAGCATGAAAAATTCTGGGTTATCCATGGATGAAAATGTAAATTCTGATGCTAAAAATATTTCAAAAAACACAGGCGGAGATAGAGAAAAAGATGTGCCACGGCCAAAGATTTCTAAGAAGAAAATAATGTTAACCACTCCAACATCTGAACAGCTGGCTACTTTGAATCTGAAGGAGGGAAAGAATATAGTTGTTTTCACATTTTCGACTGCAGTGCTGGGGAAACAGCAGGTCATATGCGGGGACTTTATCCCCATTACTTCTCCCTTTTGTGTTTGAGCACTTTCAAGAAATTCTGCATCTTCTTTCTATGTAAGTGCGAGAAATGCTTCCATGCTTATAATTTGTCTAAGATGCTTACTTCACAGGTTGATGCACGGATATATTTGTGGAGATGGGACTCAAAAATTGTGATATCTGATGTTGATGGGACAATTACGAGGTAATTGATTCATTTTCTACAATAGATCATTAGGGATATTCTCCTCTGTACGAGCTTGTCCAAGACTTGTATTTTGTTCAACTTTGATCACAATGACTGTTACAATGGTTAACTTCTAATCCATGCAAATCTATGCCTTGGTTATTCTCGATATCCATTTGTGTAGGTAATAGATGCCAACTTTGCTCTCTTACAAAGTCTTATCCTTCTCTTTTTTTTTTTTTTGATAAGCAGAAACTGTCTTATCCAACCATCAACTTTGGCAAGGAGTAACAATTTTGGCCGTTTCTACATGTAGTTAACTTTGTGATTCACTTCCATGTCCAAATACCTAAGCATTGGATATGAGATGTTCTTCATTGCTTAACCTTAACATGATGCACTTGGAGCTGTTGAAAAATTCCAAGCCTAGTGCTCACCCTCTGCAATAGATTGTCGCAAACCAGTGTTAAGAATAGAGTTCAATTTATATATTATTGTAGAGAGAAATGGGTCAAAAGTTAAGATATGAATTGGATAGTTTTGGTACAAATGAGATTTTATCTTTTGAAAGACAACCTGGAAGATGGAATTTGGATACCAAATTTGAAAACCTCTTCAAAGATTTCTCTTAAATGTTCTATAGAGTTGCCCCACAATTGTTTTTGATCAGTAATTCAAAATTATAATAACTAGAAATGAACTTCTGAACAGAGAATCAAAGCTGAAAATTAATGTAACTTCACCCATACTTTACACCATCTGACCTTGAAACGTTCTACTGGAACACAGGGCTTAGTTTGTGTGACCCGAAGTATAGTTATCAGAAAGAAGGAAACAAATCCAGTAGAAATGCAATTTAGCAGAGTTCACAAGGCAATTGACAAGTTTGGCATGCTCCCTGACTCTTCGATCAACTAGATTGAGCCATAGAGTTTTTGACTAAAGCCAAACATTATGATTCTATGTTTTGTCTTTCCATCAGAAAACGGAACAGCAACAGATAAAAACTATCATTCCTAGCCTCTTCTAGGTTGAGTAATTCTTTCTCTCGAAATATCTATAACCTGAGAAACAGGTGGAAGTTGGTTTACATTGTCCAACTTGTTAAATCAGATATCTAAGATGCTGGTCCTTTCTCCTCTTTAAAATTCTGGTGGTTCCACTCTTGGGTTCCTTAGTGAACAAGAAAGGTAGACTTTGTTTGAGCTGGTTGACATATGATAAACAATATAGATGTTTTTCCTCGTGTCTTTTCTAATGTGCAATATTTTTGTCAATTAAACAGGTCTGATGTTCTAGGACAGTTCATGCCTTTGGTTGGGATGGATTGGTCACAGATAGGCGTTGCACATCTCTTTTCAGCTATCAAGGTCTGTAGACTTCTTTTTTTGTTTTTTGATTTGCACCGGGTGTCCGAGTCTCTTAGAGCCCCGACTAATCCCGGGGGTGCACAGGCCCTCGGCAAGGA
>JAPFFP010000080.1:23888548-23900858 GCA_026153255.1 Solanum medicagineum | reverse complement strand
CCGGGGGTGCACAGGCCCTCGGCAAGGAGTTTCCCGCAAGTGCACCACGGTTAATTCAGGTTTTACCCGGTCCGATGACCCTCAGAAATTGTTTGCACCCAGTGGGTTTCGATCTTGAGACCTTGAAAGGGAGCAAAACCCAAGGCTCAAGTCTATTACCACCAGCCAACCCCTGAGAGTTGTGACTTCATTTGTTTTCTCTCTTTCCCTTTTTTGAGATTTGTTCAAACTTCTTGCTGCTTCTTCTAATGGCATTAGATCCCAGTCTTAATCTTAAGAGTGTTCTTTTTCTTTATTTGCCAAGGGTCCAAATGTTTGTACATTTCTTCTATGTTAATATATTTTCCCAGTTTATGAGGCACAGTTTTAAAAAAGAATGCCATACTTTCTTATTTTAAAAACATTTTGACTTTAAATTTCTTATTTTTCCCTTAATGAGATACTTTATAGCCACACAAATGTTGATGACATGTTTTAGACCACAAGCTTCAAAAGTCTTTCTTTCTTTCTTAAATTCTATGCTCAGTCAAACACTATCACATAAATTTGGGATGGAGTTTTCATTTCTAACTCATTATAGCATAAGAGTGCTTCATTACTAGATAATTCCTCTATGCTGCAGGAGAATGGATATCATTTGCTTTTCCTAAGTGCACGTGCTATTTCACAGGCCTATCTCACTAGACAATTCCTGTTTAATCTTATGCAGGTAATTTGATTAAAAGAAAACTTGGCTTAACTAATCTCTTTTTCCTCTCCTCGTTGACTTTATTTATTTGTTTACTTTTGTTTTTGATAATTTCAGAATGGAGAGGGATTACCAGAAGGACCAGTTCTTACATCACCTGATGGAATTTTCCCTTCTCTATTTCGAGAAGGTCACCTGTTATTCATTTCTTTATTTTCTGAAGAATTTCCCCTTGATATTTTCATTGCTCCAAACTGTGCATCCCATTGAATTGCTAATATTTTGTTTATCGTATTCTTATGAATCATGATTGTTGGAATTAAACAAGTCCATCCATTATCATCTGTGTAGCTAAAAACAAGACCATGCTGTACTTTCTATCCTTGTATAATTTTCAGTTGGCGGTGCTGATAGAGAGCATTAAAGTAGAAGTAAGCTATTGCTGCCTTGCCGGTGCTTACCGTTTGCTCCCACCCCTCTTTGATGAGCGTATTTGCACTGTTACCCCACTCTTACTACCACATCTTTCTGAAAAACATTTCTTTAGTGCTAGAGTGCTGTTTTCATTGTTATATGATCTTTGATTTAAGTGCATTTGAAGAAGGAACTTATTCCTGAAGATGTAACAACTATTTTATTGAAATTATCTACTCCAGCGAACATGGTAAGGATGCCAGGAAGTTATCAGTTGTTGGATGTTTAGTGACTTTTCTTGTACTATCATGTTCTTGTGTCCTTTTCTATTTATTTAGTTGTTTTAGTGACTTTTTAACTATCCTATTTATAATTACCTCCACAATTCTGCAATATAAAAGGAAAGATCAATGACGTTGCTGGCAATGTGCCTCAAACTGTATCAGACTATCAGTAGTAACCTGCAATTAGAATGCTAAAGGCATTATTGGTTCAGTGGCTGCTTGTTTCATGCAACAAGGCATTCTTGGTTCACTGGTTGCTGTTTCAATTTTATTTTTACAGCATGAACTTAAAATGTGAAAGAAACTATTTTATTCTGCATTGTAAGGCCAATCTCCATGCTTGCAGCATGTCTGAATCTGATTGAGTAGTAGAATATTAAGGAATGCTCTGAATTTTGCTAATCTTATGACTGAGAGATGCATATACCCTTTTACCTTTTGCAGTGGTTAGAAGAGCTCCCCATGAATTCAAAATCGCTTGCTTAGAGGTGAGATTCTTGATTCAGATTTTCTTCCTTTTTTCGTAATAGAACTTTTCGCATTTAAGCAAAATAAGTTTTGCACGTCTGCCAAAGCCATGAGGTTAGGGAGGTCTTCAGACAATTGCTTTGATAATCTGCATTGGGTATAATTCTTTTGTCTCTTTACTGAAATAAAGACGACTTAATTATATCTTTGGTCAATCTTTCTTTTTTGTTAATGAAGGGAGTTATGACTCGTAAACATTATACAACCCGAGATAGCGTAATAGATGGGTAGTTAGCGCTGCTGTGTTTTGATCCATGAAGACTATCTGTTTACACTGGCAGATTTCCAAATGCTCAATACACTAAGATTTAGTTACTATTTAAGAAATGTTACTGCTGTTAAAGGTGGATGACAAGTTGAATTGTTCGGTGTCACTTAAAATATGGCTGTGCAGAAACATCAAAGTTTTTAATGAAACAAAAAAGTTGGATATAATGGCTAAATGAGTAAGTGTGAAACTTTGGAAACATCTTTTACCATAAGCACAACAATGGTTTTTTTCCTTCTATGTATTTTGTTTTATTTTTCTGTTTATCACTGGTTTTCTATGGGAATAACACAGTGTGGAAATTCTCGAGGGCAAGGAGTATCATAATTTCTGGCTGTGTGGAAGATATAATTACTAACATTGAGCATATGTATCTAACTATGGAGACAAATGCAGATCCATAACCTGTTAACTTTCAAGTTTGCAGGATATAAAAGCATTGTTCCCTTCTGATAGGAATCCCTTTCCCTTCTACGCTGGTTTCGGAAACAGACACACGGATGAGATCAGCTACCTCAAGGTTGGAATACCTAAAGGGAAAATCTTTACCATCAACCCAAAGGTACATAATCAACTCTTACTATCAACTGGAAAGGACCACCTGCAGATAACTCTGTTAAAGAAAGTTTCTTATAGTCTTCTTGTAATCTACAGGGTCAAATTGTTGTAAATCGGCACATAGACACAAAATCATATACCTCTCTTCATAGTCTTGTCACTGCCATGTTTCCAGCCATTTTCTCATGTGAGCAGGTTGGATCTTTTCCCTTCTCTAATTCTCAATGAACTTTGGATCATTAGCATGTCAGAGAGTGAAGAGAAGTATGTGATCTCGTGCTTCAATTTCTTCCATTCTGCAAAGGATGTAGGAGTAGTTGGCTTTCTTGAAGTGGAGTATAAGATTCACTTCCTCTATCATGTTCACTTTAAGAACTCATCATGTTGTCTAGTCATGAACATGTTTCCCTTATTTAGAGATTTAAACCCCATCTAAAAGTACAGTAGGTTAACTGTACTCAATTCATTCACCTTGTCTCCTGCTTAGCTTATTATCAGTTTTGTTTCAAAACAATGTCTGTTGTGCTAGGCCCTGCAGCCAAGGAGCAACCATTTGGTGTGTCCCTTCTTCCTGCAAAGTTCTTATAGCAGTGTTACTTTTTCTTTAGATGATCATTATCATTATTGAGCTTGGGATTGAGACATAGCTGTTGTAATATCCTCATTATCAGTATCTTTTTGTATAGCCGACACTTTTAAGAGTGTCTCTTTCTGGAACGCTCTCTCTACTGTGACATGGTTGGACAAATTATGTTTAAATAATTAAACCAATTATAGGATGTAAAAGGCAAGACCTTGGGACTCTTTCCTTTGTCCGGAAAGTTTTTATGAAGAACATGCGAAGTCTAGAAGTTATGGAATTGGGAGAGATAATTACATTTATCTTTTTACTGGTAATAGAGCCTCATAGTGGTGAAACTTGAATGTTATTTTTGGAAAGTAAAACCTTATACAATGCAAAGAAAATTGAGAAGTAAAGAACTTTGACCTTTTCACTTGGCTGGACATCTTTTTCAATCGAACTTACTAAATGAAGATTGAATAAGGGATGACTTTTCACTTGGCTGTGCATCTTTTTTAATTGAACTTACTAAATCAAAATCGAATAAGGGATGACTAGCACACCTCACTACAGCATGGAGCTGATTTGTGAAAGTACCAACATTTTCAGCTTAAGCTAGACCAGTTTTTCAATGTAAATGTTAAGAGTCTACCACAATGGCTGAGGAATAGGCTGTTGGTGATATGGTTTTGGACAAGTTTCATCATATGATCTTAACTTTTGCGGTTTGAGTTATGTCCTATGTTAATCTTCTTAACATGATACCAGAGCCAAACCCATCACTCTGTAGCATTTCCCAGTGTTGGGTCCTGAACTTATTTTACTGACATCCCGGATGTCAAGTGCGGGGCATGTTTAGGTGTTAGGGAACATAGAAAAAGTGAAAAAATTTAAACTAGTCAGCTCAATTAGTCATGGTTCATGCCACGTGGACAAATTTTTTATGGACAAAATAAGCTCCCACGCATCTGTTGGTGATTGTTTTCAAACATTTGGCGTAATCAACTTTGAGGTGTGTTTTAATACATAGATAGTGATAGTTCAAGTCGTTAAAGGGAACAACTAATCTAAGTTGCTCGGACTGTTCATTTTTTGGTGCCTCATCTGTGTCGACATGACGTGGGTGGTGTGGGATCCGTACCCAATTTGGTCAACCGGTTTTGGGTACTTTGACCAAATTCGAGGGAGAAATTTTAGATAGATTCAATGATTTATGTAATCAAAACTAGCACTAAGGTTCATTTGGAGAAATTAAATACCTTGTATATATAAATTTCTGTTGTCACCACCTTTCCTTTTATCTTCTTTCATGATTCTCCTCTTGATCAATATTTTTTCCCTCAATTTTTTCATATAATATCTTATAATTTAGGTTTCATAACTCTATTTTTAGATATTTGAATTATTTTTAGCCAAATCCCTGCACTTGTATCCATACATGGATACGTATTCCCGAATCTAAATTTTGATCATAGAGGATCCAACCTCTAGATCTGCACCTGCTTTGTGGGACTCCATTAGGTATGCTGCTGTTGGCATCTGCAAAGAATTTGTCAGTTCACAGTTGTCAATTCAGATTATGGTTATTCACCATTGCTCTCTGGAAGCTTGAATAATCTTACTCTTGCTCAGCAATTCTCACTTTTCTTCAGGAGGATTTTAATTTGTGGAATTTCTGGAGACTTCCGCCTCCTTATATTGATTGAAAATTAGCACAGTCCATCCTGAACAATTCTTTTGAGATTCAGGGGTGATACTCCCACGGCCAATGAGAGATTCAGGTACCTTTTATTTTCAAGTGGCTGAAATTACAGAAAATTGTTACATATTTGTAGATTCCGAACACAGCAAGGGGTCTAACGTGTATGCTTTCACATTTTTCTTTTCAACTTTTTGCAGCGAAGGGCTGATGTGTTTATATTTATACTATAAATACGCGGCAAGTTTGACAGTACCACCAGACCAGGCTCATTGTATCTGTATATCGCACATGGAAGTGAGTCGTGTATATAGTATGGTTTTATATCCTTCATCCTGAAAGAAGAAAATCGTGTACTCAATTTTCTGGTGTTCTGCTTATCAATCATAGGCTAGTCAATTCAATTGGCTATTTATGTATGTATATACATACTCAATGGGAGGAAAATACGAAATACGTTCCACATCACTCCTCCTTCAGGGCGAGTTGAACTTTGTAAATTGTAGTAGTACTAGTGTATGTTAAATGAGGAAGTGTAGATTTGTAGTAATTTGGTAATTTATAGTTTCTTTGGCTTATAATGGAACTTACATGTTGAGACAACTGTTATATGAAAACTGTTTTTATCCTTTTGATAGTTCATTGACTGGAGAGCTGTGATGCTGATGGTGCATGCATCTTTTTCTGTATAAAGGTTATGTTGCTCGGATCCTTCATTTTTGACGAACAGATCCTAAAAGATAGTGCATTTTTGAAGGAGCCGAACATGAGTGCAACAAGTAACATAAACTTTAGTCCCTGAAATTGGTTTAATTTTCATCTTCAAATGCTTGCTCTAAAGAGAAAATTGGTGGATAAGATTCTCCACTAATTTATTGTGACATGATGAGATTCTACCTTAAAGTTCTAAGAATATGGTGCACCTGTTAATACTGGATACATTATGATTGCATGATCAAGGGTTCTGATTTTTGACAAGTTCCTATTTTGATTCTTAGAATAGGAGTAATCCGTCCGTTTTAATTTATCTGATATAGTTTGATAGATATAAAGTTTAAGAGGGTTCTGGAACCTATAGGCTTGAATATATCATGGCCTTTTTATGTGACTATATATTTTTTGACACGTGTGATATTAAACATGTCATAAATTTTATATGATTACAAAAGTTTATCATTATCAATATCAATCCCTTTTCTGCTATTTATTCCTATTGGAAGGCAAAAATTTAACTATCTCTTAACCAACCTCAAGGAACTATTCATACGTTGTTGAATAGAAAAATCGGAACTATGCTTTATTTATACACTCCTTTCCTATTACGAACTCTTGTCAATTTTGAAATTCATTTCGAAAGGAATGCAATGTTTGATTCTATCACGACTGTACAAATATATGTGCATAATATATGTAATATCTTATTAACTTAATAAAACAAATTATGCAACTAGTTTATTTAGTTTAAGTTTTACATTATTCAAAATTCAATATTTTTTTCACCTGAAAAGCAATAAAAAATCCAAATATGCTTCAGAATCCTATACTTTCATCTGGATAAACCAAAGAAGAATTCTTTTTTCCACAGACGAACAAGTGTCTAGAAAAGATAAAATAGGGTAGAGCGGTAGGAACTGATTCCTAATTTTCTAGGCAAATGACTTAAAGCCGATCAAGTGCAATATTTAGCTTTCTGATAGTATAAACGTTTCAATATATAATATTATACCAATATAATATGTGATCACAAATTTACTTGTTACATATTTAATATAACGAAAAGAGAGTTATGTTTGAGCGGTATTAGAAATGATTGAAATATTTTTATAGGAATAATATAACAAAGAATAAAATCAATCCTTTTCGATAAAATTGACTTTTTTTGCCTCTAAACAACTACAACAGTTTCTTAAATCTAACATATCAACTCATCATATGTTTTTATTAGTATGTATTTTTTAATAAGAATTTAAAATTTCTGACCTTTGAATACACAGAGTAAATATTAAATAAGTCTCATACAATAGGTTCAATTAAAAAAATAGGTAAAAGAAATTGAATTTGATAATTTTATCTGCTCAATCGACTTGATCACCTAGTATTTTTATTAGTAAGCTATTTTCTTCTTTGGTTGCTTACCCCTTTTTTTTATTTTTTATATATATGTGTAATTACCTGAATTTGAGTCTGACTTTGTATAATTACCAAAAATATTAGGCAAAATAGCCATGTTGTCTAATTGGATATTTTAACTTTTTTGATAAAATAAATTCTATGCTCTTTCAGCAAACTATTCTTCAACGTTATGAAGTCTTAGCGGTTTGGTTCTGCAACTATGATTTCTCTTTTAGATTTTGGTTTTCTTGATTCATGACAAAAAACTAAAAGAGAATAATATGTGAGCATCAGAAAAACAATTTCAATTTCTGCTACCATTTTGTTAAATGTTTTTGAGGTTTGATTTTCTGGGGTTTCAGCAAATTTGTGTTGCTTGATAATATATACGTTTAAGGTTTTTCTTCCTTCATCAAGATAGCTTTTTGTGCTTATCCTGTCTTTGTATCGTGATCAATTAATGTTCTTTGATATGTTGTTGTTAAAGATTTGGGGAACAAGTAAAGATTGGATTTTTGTGGGAAAGATCTCAAGGTTTACTTGAGGGAATCAAGGAATTGCAGCTCAAAAGGTAAAAAAAATTCATCTTGATGAATTGGGGTTGTTATTTGTGATGGGGAAATAAGATTGAAAAGTGGAAGCTTGTTAGATTTTCTTGTATTAAGTGAATGAATATTGTATGTGCATAATATTGGCTTGAGATGATTTAAAGGGAGTAACGTGGTTAGTGAGGATTTGTATAGCTGACCCTAACTTGTTTGCGACAAAGGCATAGTTGTTGTAGGAGATGAGTACTATGGGGAGGATAGGTAGTTTCATAGGTAGAGGTGTACGTAGTGTTTCTGAGACGTTAAATCCTTTTGGTGGTGCTGTGGATATCATTGTGGTAAAGCAGCCAGATGGGAGTTTGAAATCATCTCCTTGGTATGTTCGATTTGGGAACATTCAGGGGGTTTTGAAGGCTAGAGAAAACGTGGTTAATGTAAGAGTCAATGGTGTTGAAGCTGGTTTTCGTATGAATTTAGATACTAGAGGGCAAGCATACTTCGTAAAGGAGCGGGGCATGGAAAATGGATATCCTTTAACTACTCGAACATCTGAACAGCTTGCAACTTTGAATCTGAAGGAGGGAAAGAATGTGGTTGTATTCACGTGCTCGAAACAACAGGTCATTTTCTGACAGTTCTTCTCATTACATCTCCTTTTGGTGCGTACACAAGTGCAAGCTTATAATTTGTCTGATGTTCATACTTTGCAGGTTGATGCACGTATATATTTGTGGAGATGGGACACAAATATTGTAATCTCTGATATTGATGGAACAATTACTAGGTAAAATTGATTCATTTTCTAATATAGACTGTTGGCATTATTGTCCTCTCTATGTGCTGTTGTGTCCAAGACTTGCTATTTTGTTCAACTTTGATCACAGTGAATGTAACAATTTTCAATTTTAATTAGTGCAAGTGGATGCATTGGTGGTTATCATCTGTTATCTGGTTGTATAGGTACAACTTTTCTCTATTACATGAACTGACACCAACTTTGTTAATTACGGCTTTTTGGCCCTAAAATGCTTTCTTCTCAAGTTAGCTTTAATATTCATTTCTGTGCCGGGAAGTCTTAGAATTGGATGACGAGTGGTCTTAATTGATGAACCTGAACATGATGCACTTAGACGTGTTGAAAACACAGGTGCAGTATTCACTCTTCCCTTTTAGATTTTCTTAGTTTGTCTTGGAGATTAAGAGTAGAGTTGATATGTATTAGTTGTAGAGAAAGTGGGTTTACAGTTAGATATGAAATTGAGATTTTTGTATTTTGAGGTTTTTATGTGTTCTACTTTCTTTTTTTTCCATCAATCTTGGATGGAACCGAAGGTTCACTATTTTTTGGCTTTGGGTATGATGGAATAAAGCAAAATGGCTCTTTAAACTGTCCGCGCTTCTTTCAATTGTGAAATAGTAGTTAGTCAATGCAACTTTCGACGCTACTTATCATGGGTCATCCGGAAACAGTCGCGCTATGTTTTTAAACATAGGGGTCAGGCTGCGTACATCCGACCCCCCTTTACCCCGCAATGGACGGGAGCCTTTGAGGCATTGGGGTAATGTTGTTGTATGTGTTCTACTTTCGAACGAGAACTTTGAAGATGCAGTTTGGAGCACAAACTTGGAGCTTTTTCTATGTTTACCACCGACTTTGTCCCTTAAATGTTGCATAGAGTTGCAAACAACGGTATTGTAACTAGAAATGAATTCAAAAACCATGAAAATCAATGCTGAAAAGCTCGTGTCAGTACTGCACCCTAAGCCACCTACTCCAGTCATAAACTAATTCTTAACGTAAACTGATCATGATCCATTGTTTCCTAAGACTTCAATTCAAGATTCATCCTTTGCAGGATTAGGAGATTCTTAGCCCTTCTGAGACACATTAGTGATACAAGTTTTGATATATACATTTCTGAATATTTATCAATTCCTAAGTCCATCAAACTAGGTATTGATTGTGATGCATGGAGAACATATTCTTTTGTTAAGATACTTCTTTCTCATCTTTTCTCCCTCTGTGATCTTTGCCGGAATTTAAACCTTCAAATAGTGCACTTCATATCATAGTAGTTTTTGTTACTCTTGATTTTTCCCCCGAAAAATTGTCATTTGATGCTTTTCAATAGCGGAATTTTTATCACGATATTCTTGATCATTTTTAATTATTTTGGAGGGGAAAGGCTCCAAAGTGTGGTATTATTGTATAGTTTCTACTTTCTAGATCTTAAAGTGGTACATATTATCATATTTCTAGTATTCCTTCAACTTTCGGTCAAAAGTGAGACATTATGAAATGGAAGAGTATCAGCTTAGGATTAATCATCTTCTATGCACGTATAGAATGCGGGTCCTTGTTAACTTTTGCAATTTTTGTTTTCTTTTTTTTTTTTGTGTGTTCTGATAATTTTAACAATAATACTGGTGTTCAAAAAGTAATTAATGGTTGAAGAGGAGATTTATTATCTAGGAAAAGATTTGTTATCTAGGACAGGGGATGCTATTTTGGAAAAGAACATAAGACAATTTCTTTTACACCAAGGTGGGTAATTACTATGAAAGGCGCCAAGTGCCAAGTGCCAACCATTTATACGTCTCAACCATATCCATAGTTTATACTATATGACCTTGAAACATTCTATAGGGAAATAGGGGGTATCTGACAGTGCAACTTGATGTTAATAGTTATCAGAAGGTTGGAATGAAGGATCTGGCCCCCCTTCATTGCTCTTCTATGGGGATAAAATTTAGCTGAGTCAATGAAACACTTGATGTGTCTGGTTTGGCTCCTATGTCCTAACGTTTGGAACAGCTACATTGATCAGCAGAATTTCTTGATTGAATCCAACCCTATGACTCTTATGTCGTGTGTTTCTATCAAAACATGGAATAGAAACAGATAACTGCTGTCATTTCTAGTACTTTTGCCCCCTGTCTCTTCGTTTCTTGTTCTGCACTTGCTTAAACCCTACATGATGTGTTCCTTTTCAAGAATAGATTGCAACTTGCTACCTTTATTCATTTCCTTGCTATATCTCATACCACCTGAGACAGTACATTGAAACAAGTGAGCAATTGATTTATATAGTCCACCTTGTTAGAGTGAAGCCGTGGGCTCTAAAATTTTCTATGCTGGTTTCCTTTGCTCCTCACTGAACTTCTGTTAGCTCGCCTCTTGGTTGTTGGTTCCTTAGTGAACAACTTCGTGAACAAGAATGCTAGACTTCTGTTTCAGTTGGTTGATATAGATAATAAATGTAGATCATACTTTTCCTTGTTCCTGCCTGATGTGTGATATTTTTTTTTTCATTAAACAGATCTGATGTTCTAGGACAGTTCATGCCTTTGGTGGGGAAGGATTGGTCACAGACAGGTGTTGCACATCTCTTATCGTCTATCAAGGTTTGTAGACTTGATTCATTTGCTCTTCTCACGGTTTTAGGATGTTTATTCAGATTAACTGTGAGAAGGTATGCTGCCAATTTCATAGTTATGGCAAGTAAATTGTAACTAGATCCAGGTCTTTATTACAAGAATGTTCTTTATACTGTACTCGTTAAAAAAAGAATATTCATTATATCGGGAACACGTATTTTGCGCTTTTGCAATGTTTGGTAAGATTCAAAATGTTTCTCCACTTACCTTATTTTTAAATATATCTTTTGGTTTTCCTCTGATGCTAGGATAAGAGTGCATGATCTTGTCTTCTTGCTGCAGGAGAACGGCTATCAATTGCTTTTCTTAAGTGCACGTTCTATTTCACAGGCCTATCTGACTAGACAATTCCTGTTTAATCTTATTCAGGTATTTTATCTAAAGTATACATTTCCTTTTTCTCCTCATCCATTGATTTGACTTCATCTTTTGTGTTTTTGATAAATGCAGGATGGAAAGGGATTGCCAGAAGGACCAGTTTTCACATCTCCTGATGGGCTTTTTCGTTCTCTATATAGGGAAGGTTGTTCCTTTCTTTATCCTGTGAAGAGTCTTCCCTTCATTTTCATAGTCCCAAAAATGTCCCATTGAGTTGGTAATATTCTGTTTTTCCGTATTTGTGTGAATTGTGATGAGCAGAATAAAACAAGATCATCTACAACATCTGAGTAGAATAAAAACCTGATATAAAGCTGTTGCCTGGCCAAACAAGTAATTTTTAGCTTTAAAAAATTTATACATAGTAGCATGTTGCACTTTCTATCATTATATAATTTTTCAAATGGGGATGCTGGAACATCTTTAATGGAGAAGTGAGTTTTTCCTGGTCCTAAATTGTTTACTCTCACTAATCTTTGTCGAACATTTTTGCAGTGTAATCCCTATCTTGCTACCTCATATTTTAACATCTCCCTAATGCTAGTTGTTCAGTTACTGCTCCAGTTTCTATTAGCTTGATGTTTTGTTAAAGTTCTTTGAACATGGAACTTAGTCCTGAAGAGGTAACAACTATTTCACAGTTGAAATTATCTACTCTAGCAAAAATGTTATTAATGCATGGAAGTTTTATAGTATCAATTGTTGGATATTTTTCGACTGTTCTATCACTCTCACGTTCTCAAGTCCTTAATTCTCGAGTCATTTTAGCACTTTGTAACTGTCCTGCTGTAGACAACCTATTTGATCCTTGCATAGAAAAGGAAGGATCATTG
>JAPFFP010000080.1:23854544-23873554 GCA_026153255.1 Solanum medicagineum | reverse complement strand
ATGGCTTGGAAACTATTCAAATTATGGCTTGGTAACTATTCAAATGATGGCTTGGAAATGAGCCACTTTTCCAACATCTAGTTTGCAAGATTCGAAAGAAACGTAAAATGTAATAAAGCACTAAAAGATTATAAAGCATAGTTTTATAGTTTTTACTTTTTATCCACTCACTCTTTTATTTTAGCCCGGGTACCGTTTGATATAGATTATCGACTATTAAAATAAGTTTATAATCCTACGACAATTTTTTTGATTTATTGAGTTCGAATAACTACTTAGATGTTGAACTCGAATGAATTCGTAAATCATACTCTATGTCCACCTCTTATTCCCAACAATAACTCATCATTCTCCATAATTAACAGGGTCGAAGCTAGTAATCTGCATGCGGATTCAGTTGATTTTATTATGTTCAAATAGTGTATTTATATTAATAAATTTATTAAATACTTATGAATATTAAGTTTAGAACTCAATATTGTCATTTAAAATCATCACTATAAAATTCAGCACCCATAAAATTGAAATCCTAATTTCGCCTCGACATATATAGATTTTGCATGGAGTAGAATAATTAGTTTCCCTATATATGTTGAATATGTATAATGATTTTGATCAATTAGCATGCTATATAATAAGTAATACTCCTATAATTTTGATCACTTCTTAAGACAAAAAAAAGAGAATATCTAAATTCCTTATTTTCATTTATTAAAAGAAAAGATATACTAGAGTCTAGAAATCAGTAGTACGTTCAAAGGAGTAACACGGCAGTTTTTTACCTTGTTTTCCCAATATATTTAATAATGAAAAGTTTGTGATGCACAACATTGCACGATAGACAAATTATTAGCATTAGATATAGTTTGAATTAGTTATATTTCGTGGTAAATATTTAGTCGTAATTATAATTTGATTTTTGTATAATTCGCGTGTTATACAAAAATTGATGTGAATCAAATTGTATAGTGAAATATCGTGCAACAAAAATAACAATGGAATCACATGAATATATTTGTACACCTACACTTTTCAACAAAAAAGATTCTGCACCACAAGTATAGATTGAAATAAAATCATATATGATCATAATATTAATGTTATTATTTGTGCTAAATCTGTATTTATGAATAAAATGTATGAATAGTAAACACTATTCAAAAATAAAAATAACAAATCAAAGATGAAAGATTGAGTTCAGTAAATTTACAGTGTGTTTTTTAAAAAAATTATTCTTCACAATTTTATTCCGAGTTATGGAATATACCCTCCCAAAAATAGAACGAGTTACATCAATAGAATAGTTGTATCACAAACTATGTACAACTACAAACTCAATCAATGACTGTAAATCAAACTTAACTTTTTAAGCAAAGAAAAAAAAAAGTTTGTTATTGAAAAATGAAAGAAAAATCCTCTATTTATGCCTTATCAAAAAAATCATAATTCTTTAGAAAAGTCACGATCCATCAAAAAAGTCATAATTAATTATAAAAAATATGGAAGATATATAGCTTGTATCTTTTGGCTAGCTATTAGAACAAAATTATATTTACATGAAAAATTAAAACATGGCGACATGTCCAATATAACATAATTTACATAACTACAATTGCATATATACTACAAAACGTAACCCAAAGATCCCTTTTTTTTCATCGAAAATATTACATACGACAAGATATCTATGGTTCTCAGACAAACATATTTATACAGGGAAACATAACAAAAGGACACAGAGAACAACAATATCTAGTTTTCTTTTCCTTTTGATTTCTCATCTGATATTCGATAACCTATATTAATAAATCTTAATGCCCCATCTCGAAGCATACCGAACAAGTTCACTCATTTCATCTTCGTTAATATATCCATCACCATTTTCATCTGCAAAACGAAGGGCTTGTCCAGCTTTCCAACGACAAAAATGCAAGCCCATCTCTTTAAATGCTAATCTCAATTCATCTTTGCTAAGTTTTCCATCTCCATTTTTATCATATTTCATGAGCATACCTTTCACTTGCTCATCACTTAGTGGATAACTTACTCTTCTAGGAGTGAAAATGAACCAAGCCATTTTGTTAAATGAAATAAGTAATGGTTGATGAATTTTCAAAAAATGGTGATTTATATAAATAGAGAAAGGGTCAACTTAAAGAATTTATGAGAAGTCATTTTCTAGTTTTTGGAATATATATTTGGATAGAGATTTAAGAATTTATTCCTTTCTTCAATTGGTTTTTATTACTTACACTTGTTTGGTGTATATGTGAAGACATGGGGTAATTGTATTGGCAAATTTTAACAACTCTCTTAAACACGAAAAGTTTCACATTGGCAAAACACAGAAAGGATGCTTGATATATAAGTAAACAGGCTTTACCTATTTGTGATGCATTTTAAAGCCGTATAAGCCTAGGCCCCAAAGCAGATAATATCATTAGCAGTTTATATTGTTATACAAATCCAGTCTGAATTCTGAACTTTAACTTATATATGGATATATCAATTATTGATAATTATCTTTGTTTTTTACGTAATAAAAAAAATCATTCAAATATATCATTTTACTTAAAAAGTCACTCAACTGATATTAGTTTGACTATAAAGTCACTTGGTCAATTCAAGCCATATATATATAGTTTTAATAGACATTGTTACCATGAAAAAAGACCTTGACTAAAAGTGGAAGTTTAGAAAAGCAGACAAGTAAAAAAAAATTTATACTAGCTTTATTGGGCCTACACGTGGATGATGAGCAGAATAGTTATCTAATTAAGGCCTACAGTAATGGAAGTCTTAATTTCTGTTTATATAATTACGTTGGAAGATTAATTACTTAAATTTTGGCAAAAGACCACTTTAAGATCTGATCAAATGTGTTATTAACAATTATATATGAAAATATCATGTACACCTTAATTTTGCGATAAAAATATTGAGCACCTACTTGTCCCAGGATTCAGGTGTACGTTGAAATCAACATTAGGTGAATTCAAGATTTTAGTTCTATGTGTTTAAAATTTTAATTTTAACCACCTACTCCGTCACCTTGTTTGAGTTATTTATTACCAATTTTACTAAATTTTATATTAAAAATTCAAGTTTAATTAGGATAAAAGTTTAAGTTTAAGTGAATCCAAAAACAGGGTAAAAAACACAACTATACAAAATAAGAACCTAAATTACTACAACATATCTATAGATTTAGTTTTCACCAACATAACAATAGTTCTTTTTTATCATGGTATATTATAATTGAATTTTTATTGTAGTTTGTTTTTTATACTTTGCATTTGATAATTTTTGGTTAGACTGTTGTTTTATATATATGTAATCATGTTATGATATATAGTGGTTGGTATTTTTATCAAGTGTGATTATATTGTATCATAGTTGGTATTTGACTGGATTAATTATGATATACACCATTTGGTATATTATGTTTTTAAATAGTTGACTTATTTAGTGTTTTATTATATAATGATTATTATAGGAGTTGGTATTTTGTTTGTTGCGATTATGATGTCTGATAATACAAAATTTGAGTGGCTTGATTATAATATATAATTGTACATACTTGCTCTATTTTTTATTTGAGTAAGATTTGAAGGAGTTTATTTTTTATGATTTGATTATGATGTATTATAGTTGGTATCTTTTTGTAATTTTTCAAGTTATATATATACTAGATAATTTAAAGTCCATAATACGGGTTCAATATTTTAATTTTAAGTTATATTTATTGATATTTAATTTTTATTTTGAAAAATAAATCAATCATTTATATGTTTAACTATGCACTCACTATAGAAATTCATATGAGAATTATAGCTTATAATATTTTATCTTATTTTATTTTTATAATGTTAAATAAAAATTTAGAACTTGTTTAAGTTGCACTAATTGATATTAAAAAGGTATACGTTTGAAATATTCATATTAACACCATATCAGATAGTATACTTTTCTAATTTAACAACTTAAAGTTGCTCAGTAAGAACTCTCCCCCGTCAATTATAAAATTGAAAAAAGCAAAAAAAAAAAAAAAAAAAGGACTCTCCTGGAGTTGAAAAAATGAGAAATTAATTTTTAACAATATTCTTTTTAAACTATATTTGAAAATCATATAAGATAATCAACTATAAATTTACAAATGTCATTTGAATTTTTTTTTAAATATAGTTCTATTTGGAGATGATTTTGGCTTTAGGAAAAAAATACCATTCATTATTTATAAATAAGACATATTTTAAAAGAATTATATATTGCTCATTATTATTCATCTTTGAGAGTCATTAGCACATAAAGATTTTTGAGAGAGCTTTCAACGAGAGAGAAGAAACTTTATTTTCTTCATCTTTGAATTCCATTATAAAACTTCGCCTCGCTCGAAATTATTGTATAGCTATTTAAAATTTAATAGCCTCGCTCGAAAAATCACATAAAATTTAATATTTTTTATTTTCTTTATCTTTGGATTCCATTATAAAACTTTATTGCGACCCATTATTTCTGCAAAATTATGGAGCGTCGGGGGAAGAACGTGAGTAAAACAAGACAACTGTTATCTCATATATCCTTTTTCATTTAATTTGTTAGTAAAACAAGCAGCAATAATTGAAGAGTAATGAAGAAACTTCTAGTTCTGCTCTTTCTTCTTCTTCAACAACAACAAGAAGCTGCTTCGAACACCATAGTTAAATATCTTCCTGGTTTGCAAGGTCGCCTTCCATTCCATTTAGAGACCGGGTGAGTTTGTTTAAATTTATCTTTAATTTTAATATTTGTATTTTTTTAATACGAATGATATCTTCTATTAAGAATTATAATCTTTCATGCCTCGAAATCTTTGTTTGTTACTTCATGTATTGTTTTCTTTCTATCCGTTAATTACCTTAGAAAAAGCGTCGATTGAAAATTAATGAGGATTACAAAACTTGTATGCATGGTGATAAGTACTGATAACTTATTTTACTTGTACTTGCCACAAAATTTAGCTCATTTCGCGCTCAAAACAATAGATATAAGTTAAATTTGACTAAATCATCAGTTACTAGATATTTTTTGAGAATTGAACATCATTGAGAAGAAATTACATCTTTAATATAGTCAAAAATAATTACTGATATGTTTGTTTTTGAATTTCTATAGACACACTTATTGTCTCATAATATGTTTTTCTTTTTTTTTTCTGGCTAAAACATAATTATTTTGCGACGCTATGTTTTCAATGCATGATTCAAGAGACGAAGTTCGAATTCATATTATTTTAAAAGAACAATATATATCAATTATGTTTTAAATTTAATTTTAATAGAGTACAAAATTACTGAGTTTTAGATTAAAATATGAATCGAACTTGAACTAAAATTATCTCATTGAACGGAATTTGTACCTTAATTTTTAGCTCCAACCCAAATAACATGATAAGAAAGGATATTTGAATGTATTGTCTAGGCATGTCATTTCATTTACTATTCCTTCTATTTCATTTTATTTATATCTCAGTGTAATTAATTTTTAGTTTTTAATTTATTAAATAGGTATGTTGGAATTGGTAAAGATGAGGAATTGCAACTTTTCTACTATTTTTTGGCTTCAGAATCAGAGCCTAATACTGATCCTCTTTTAATTTGGCTATCTGGTGGGCCTGGTTGCTCTTCTGTTAATGCCATGGTCAATGAAATAGGTACATCATCATATTTGTTGTTACACCCGTTTTAGGGCTAATATTCGTAATCTTTTTCTACTTATAGACCTATTTTTGTTGTCCAGGACCATTACGTTTTGCTGAAGAAATCTACAATGGAAGTTTGCCCTCGTTTGTACTAAACCCACACGCATGGACCAAGGTAATAGTTATTTGAAGACGTCGTAAAGTTAATTCGTGAAAATATAAGCCGTTCAATTTTATTTAAATAGCTGATATATATGTATTCATATGAAAAATTTTATTAAAATATTTTTTTAAAAAAAAATTGATATGTTTTCGTGAACTGATTAGACGAGACATGTTTTCATTAACAGATCAATGATAAAACCGAACTTGAGCAGATTAAACCGGACATATTTTCATAAATTGAATTTTTCTATCCTTAATTACATGAATATAATTATATTTTCAGATAGCAAGTGTAATATTTTTGGATCAACCAGTAAACACTGGATTTTCATATGCAACAAATTCAGCTGCATATAAGTACACTGATTTACAAGCATGTGAATATGTTGATGAATTCCTAAGAAAGGTACGTATATAATTTCTTAAATTTGCTATTATAAATGAAATTAATTTTTTTTAATGTTTACTTAATCATTAATTAATTATAGATTTATTTCAGTGGCTCAATGATCATCCACAATTCATCTCAAATCCATTTTATGTTTCTGGAAACTCATATTCTGGCATGACTGTTCCAATTATAACCCAGTTTATATCAAATGGTAAGATTCTTGTGTGTGTATATATATATGCGCGCACAATTATTTTTTGCTAATTCTTAGAGTATTTTGAAGAATTTATGTAAAGTATATAACATCTAACATGAGTGTGGCGAAGCCATCTGAATCGAAGGGTGTTAAATAGAATATTCTTTTTCAATATAATATATGTAACGATCTAACCCGCTAGTAATATCGTTCACTTTGAATCTAGGTCCGCATGGCTTTAAAATGTGTCACTAGTAGGTAAGGCCTGTTTATTTATATACTCAGCATTTCTCCTGTGTTTTGTCGATATAGCACTTCTCATCTTAAGATGGGTTGTTAAATACACCCCTTCTATGGACTCAGCGTCCTTGCTGAGGTTTACCCCAATGTATGGGATTCGCCTAGACTTAGCAATGAGGTTTGCCCCGCCTTATCGGGATTCGCCTAAACTCAGTTGAACTCTAACCCACAGTGACAAGACTGACACAAGAGTGGCTCTGATACGATCTGTAACGACCCAACTCGCTAGTGATATTATTTACTTTGGATCTAGGCCCTGCACAATTTTAAAACTCGTCATTGGTAGGTAAAGTTTATTTACTTATATACCCAACATCTATCCTGTGTTTTGCCTATATGAAACTTCACATCTTAAGATAAGATGTTAAAATATATATAAAGATTATACTTCACGTGTATATATATATATATAATAAGAGGCTAGTATATATATAAAATCTTAAATACGCTTAATAAAAGTTTGGATTTTGTCACTTAATCTCGATCCAATTAACTCCACTAATTATGCAGGAAATGCAGCAGGAAAAAACCCATTGATTAATCTTCAGGTCAATACTTCTTCTTTTTTATCTAATTTATAACCAACAATACTATTAATTACCATCATCAAGTATTTTTTTTTCTAAAATACATGGTTAATTTCAGGGATATTTACTCGGCAATCCCTTGACATTTGCTCATGGAAAAAATTATGATATAGTGTTTAGTCATGGCATGGGACTTATTTCTGATGAACTTTATAAGGTTAAGTCGATACTAATTTTCCTTTTCTATTTATTTCTTACATTAATTCCAAATTTTATGATTTTAAATTTTATATGTCAAAATTCAAATTAACTAACTTGAATATTTGTTTTGTATATAGTCATTGAAAAAGAATTGTAGAGGAGAATATACAAACGTGGATCCCAATAATACCAGGTGTGCAAATGACGTTCGAACTTTCAATCAGGTTATAATTAACTTATGGAATAATTATCTAATTACACTCTTTTATTTTTTTTTTTATTTTCATCCGTTTTCAAAAATTTTAAAAATTCCTTCTTTTTTATTCGCATACATTAATTTAGTAATCCGAATACATTAATTTTGACTTCTAACTATCTCTATGTTTAATGTATCATGTTTTAAATGCTACCTGTTGATACTTAAAAACCTTCATTTTTATATTTGGAACTGAATTAATGTATCCGAATAACTAAATTAATATATTTGGATTGCGACATTTTTAAGGAATTACTGTAAATTGAAAAAGGGTAGAGAAAAATGGTAATCAACTCTTTATATATGTGTGTAACTTATTCTTCTATATATGTTATATTTAATAATAAATAATTTCTTGAGGGTTTTTCGAAAAGAGTAAACAATTTGAAACATAATAAGGCAAAAAATAGTTAAAATAGCTACAGTTTGCTAAAATTACGATTTATAGCTACATATTATAGGAAAGAGGTGAGCGATATCGAGAGAGCGAGGATAGAGGCGAGCGAGATCGAGAGAGTGGCGAATCTTATATGTATATTTAACAAATTGTATGTGTATATCTATTAAATAATTGTATTTGTGTAAGTGATATACATATATATTTGTATATCTGGCAAGCAAGATCGAGAAAGGGAGGAGAGATGCAAGTGAGAGAGGGTTAAGAGTGAAGAGAGGTGAACTGTATATGTATATCTGTCAAATAATTATATATATGCAACTGGTATACATATGTATTTGTATATCTGACAAGAGATTGGAGAGAGAGGAGAGATGCGAAAGTCATGAAGAGAGGAGAGAGGAAATAGCAGTAAAACTCTAACTATAGCTATAAATTATAATTTTTTTAAACTATAATTTTATAATATAAATACATATTATATGTTTACCTAGTTACAAAATTTACCCTAATACAGATGATAAGCAATATCAATAAGGAACATATCTTAAGGCCCACTTGCGGAGCAAACGCTATACTACAAGGCCCACGCAGATTGTCGGGTCAAAGAAGAATACTTCATGACAAAATCATCTCCTTACACCATGGCGCTCAGTGTGCTGTAAGTTTTTATCTATATACAGAGAGACATTTTTCTCAGTCAATTTATTCGTGTTTTGCACAGTTTGAAAAAATTGCGTTTGATATACACAAATAGTTTACCTTAACACATGTTTCATATGTATTTTTTCATTCTTATTCTTTAGGATGAATATCTTGTATTCCAAAATTAGCAGTTCGACCTGTCAGTCCTCCAAAGCCCAAATAACTTAATTTTCTCCTATAAACTATTTGGGTTCTATAACCTCTTCCAATTAGGTGGACAACCTGACAAATATACATCTACAGGAATTAACTTATTGACTCCCCAAACAGTTCTATAAGAATCAATTTTCGTGCTTATCTTAATTATTGGTTTGGTTTATGCATGGCGAAAGAGGGCATTGGAATGGTCTTAGCACGCTCCTAAATAGTCAGGCAATAAAAAGACAATTTTTTCTAAAGAATTCACTATGATATACCTTTTCCATGCATGATATCATAGGAAAAATGGATGCAAATTCTTATCGTGTTTATTATTTAAGCAATACCATCTTGTTTTAAAATAATATAATGTGTTATATATTTGATGTGTATAACTTTGTTATTTCTAATTACTTCAGTTTGATTGGCGCAAGCTTGTAAAGTACTGGGCAAACGACCCTCAAGTCCAAGAAGCTCTTCATGTTCGAAAGGTACATTACATTGCAATATGAATATCTTATATTATATAATTAATTATATTCTCTGTCTAACTTATATGCACATTTCAAATTTTGAAATTTTTCGTAGGGAATCATAGGAAGTTGGATAAGATGTAGGAGGGATATATATATGAAATCGGATAATTATACCATCACAGTAGATAACGTCATACCATATCATGCAAACGTAAGCACTAAAGGTTATCGATCACTTATTTACGGGTAATTAATATTCATTCTTACATTTTTCTTTCAATGTATCTAGCTAACAATAATTTGGTAATATAAAATGGATATTTTTTTAATTATAAATATTTAAACAGTGGCGATCATGACTATATGGTACCTTTTCAATCGACTCAAGAATGGATAAAGTCTCTAAACTATTCTATTGATGATGATTGGCGTCCATGGAACGTAAATAATCAAGTTGCTGGGTAATTAATCTCCAAATTTAACATCCTTAATCACAATTATGAATTCTTAAAATAATTATTATTGTTATTATTATTATTATTATGTGAGTTGCTAATACTTGATCATTTTTTTAATATCGTATTCTTGTAGTTATACAAGGTCTTACTCCAACAAAATGACTTATGCAACAGTGAAGGTATTTGGAATTAATTGTGCCACTAATTTTATATAGTATAAGTATATATGAGATAATTAATTTATTTTAATTTAGCTAGATAGAATTATTTTTTTTACTTTATTTGTTTTTTTTAAAATAGGGAGCAGGACACACAGCTGGTTCCTACAAGCCTGAAGAATGTTTTGCTATGTTCGAAAGATGGATAAATCACAAACCTTTATAAATTTCTTCAATTATCTATATATTTTCTCACTATTTTTAACTAATGTGATGAGTATTATATAGCCAAAATGTTAAGAGTATTTTTATATCAAAAAGGGGAAGGATAATATTTACGAGTTATTTTCATTAGAATCGTTTAAAATTGAATCAAAATACGAATTGTTAATTTAATAATTTTGACAATAATTTGAATTTTTTTAGTTACTGGACTATCAATTCTCAATGGTTTTAGATTTTTTCTTAACGGATTAATCGGTAACTCAATTGTAAATTAAATAATTATTTTTGTACCATTTAATATATTAAGTACTTGACAGTTTTATATTTTTATTTTTTACTGTCTCAAACTCTCATTTATTCTACAATATGATAGTATTTGCTTTTGAACAAAATATAATCTGTTTAACTCATGTGTATGGTTAATTCGATTTGCTACCTTGTTTCTTAATAATTTTTAACAAAATTTTTTTATATAAAATCTTAACGATTAAACCGATAACAATTAATAGCTGATAAATCATCTATAATAATTAGTATGTCTACAAACTGACAATCGATAACGATCAATAGCTGTGACAATCGATAAGTTTGAATTGATAACTTTCAAAACCAAACCAACCAACCAATAAGTTTAAATTAATAAATTTCAAAATCAAATCAACCAATTGTTAACCGTAATTTCCATAGGATAGGCGTATTTTTGTTAAAAAACATACCAAACTCAACTTGTTATTTTAAAAAATTAGTGTATAACTCCGGAGCATTGTGCCCATGAAAACATCTGATAATTGCCAAGTTTATAAGTTGTAAATGTCAAAACAAGACCACAAATCGTTGAAGATAAATTATTCATACATATTAACAAATTTATTAACATAAAAATACACTTGATTGTGGCAACTCCATAACTTCAACAGTAGATCCATCCCTGCTAAGTCCATGCAAGTCTTGAATGAAGTTGTCAATGTAGTTACTCATGAAGCCAGGACTTGAAAGAAGTTCTTTCCATTTCCTGTGATTTTCTTTCACTAGACAACCAATTTGGCTGTCTTTATCCATCACACATTTCACAGCCTTGCACACATTCTCCTTAGTAAACAAATCATTTTCATCCTTCTCCACTTGTACACCAACTTTAAGATGCTGTTCCATCAGCCTAGCATTAAAAATGTGATCAATAGGCCCTGGCAAAAGTACCAATTGACAATCACACAGTGCCAAAGACTCCCACATTGATCCATAACCACAGTGAGTCACAAAACAACCAACTGATTTGTGATTTAAGATGTGCAATTGTGGCACCCAACAATCAACAATCAGTCCCTTTTCTTGAACCCTTTCTTTGAATCCCTCCGGCAAGGCTTCTTCAACTGAATTTGTCCCTTGTGGTGGCTTAACAACTAAAAGAAATGGCAACTCGGCCAGTTCAAAGCCTAAAACAAGTTCTTGAAACTGTCTTTTTGCAAGAATCAATTGGCTCCCAAATGCACAGAACAACACTGATCCTGGCTCGAATTTGTCGAGCCAATTGAATAATTCATGTTCTTCTAAAGGCTCCTTTTTCAGCTCAGAAAGAACAGGTCCTGTGTAAAAGACTCGCTTTTCAAGTTCTGTAGCCATGTAGTCACAAAAGACTCCTTCAATTTCTCTACATGTTTTCACAGCTATTGCATCACATCGTTTTGCTGCCTTATCCACTCGTTCATAAAATGTCACTCCCTTGCCATATTCATGGTATAGCGATGATAACGACTTAACTTCGCTTTCGCGCAACACCACTGAAGTAGAAGGGTAACCTGGAGATGCACCAATTCACCACATCTTTATATAGTAGAATGGAATTGCAAATTTACCTTATAATGCATAATAAGAACTGAGAATCATTTTTGTAGCTCATGCTTGTATAGATGATACTTCCTCCATTTGAAAAAATTATCTACCTTCCTTTTTAGTTTGTTTCAAAAAAATACTTTAACGGGGCACAATAATTAAGGCCATAAAATTAAATGACATTTTGATATATTTAATATAATTTTACAATTGCGTCAAATCAAGTTAGACCAATTCTTTTGCAAATGGAGGGAGTTTTAAAAATCCTTTGAAAAGACATATAAAAGAAATTCAAGACGAGGCCGGACTCAAGAAGATACGTAAAATTGTCACGGATACCGAATAAATATCAAGAAAGTCCACATTGTAACTAATGACCCTCAAATCACATTCTTTTTATACGACTCACTTTCCTGATTGATCTGCCCAAAATCAATGACACAACAATTTACTTAATTTAATAATTTACCACCACACAAATATCTAAAAGTCCATCTTTCTTAAATTTAGTATCAAATCAAATTAACTCGTATAAAATGAAATGGAGGGAGTAAAAGAAAGAGGAAGAAGGGTGACCTGGTGGAGGCTTTGCTATCTCAGCTGCAGTTGACGCCATAAAAGTAGCCTTATCCGGTGTGATAGATGCTAAAGCAGGGGAAACAAGTAGGTAAACCAGAGTCTTGATACCTCCAATTTGAAGTGCTAAATCAGGAATCCAATAAGCAAAGTCAAAGAAAACAAAATGGGGTTTTAGATTTTGAAGAAAAGATTTGATTTCATCTTGCAATTCATCCATAGCTGTTGCTAATAGACTCTCCAAATGTCCAGGAACATCAGCTGTAGTCTCTGCTCCATATGGAAGGCCATCCACATGAGGGATTGTGAGTTTATGGAATTTGATGAGATCTGGGTAAAGATTGAGTTTTTCAAGTCTAGCTTTTGCATTTTTAGGCAACAAGAATGAGATTTTGTGACCTCTTTTTGCAAGTTCATTTGATAGATTCATATATGGGATTAAATGACCAAAAGCAAACCATGGGAACATCACTATTTCCAGCTTTGACTCTGCCATTTTTTGCCTCCTCTGAATTGCCACTTACAAATGTTAAAAGAATCAAATTTTACTGAAGCGGCTATATTCGGTTTAGATAAAGCCACGTATCTGATATACTTGAATGTTGGCAGTAAGCAAAAGACACGTAATGTTAGGAAAAAATAAACATGTTGTAACCACGCACTGCTGGCAATTCAACAGACTTAGCTTATCATATAACACTTGCAAGCATGCACATATAGTAACAAAGTTGAACGCTAGAATAACAGAGTCTCAACAACATTTGAAAGGAAATTGGTGGAGGGAAATAGTTATAACAGCAAGTGTAAAATCAGTTAAAAGTAACCGAATGTCAAAAGAACTTTTTTTTTTTTTTTGGAGAATACATTTTGTCAACTATTAATTTTTAATAATTCACAACCTATTTCGCTTATATATTTGAAAAAACTGAAAAATTCGAAAAACCTTCAAGATTGTAAACTCCTATTTTTTGTTGATTTAGGAGAATTTTTATAAATAGCTAGTTAGGCTTGAAATTTAATATGGTGAAATAGCTATATTTTATATAATTACACGATATAACTTGATTATGTGATGTAGAGGGGATGAGAGAGGCGAGCGAGATCGAGAGAGGGAGGAGAGAGACAAATTGTATATGTATATTTGTCAAACTATATGTGTATATCTGTTAAATAATTGTATATGTGTAACTAATATACATAGGTATTTGTATATCTGACAAGCGAGATTGGGAGAGGAGGGTGAGAGGCGAGCGACATCGAGAGAGGGGGGTGAGAGACGAATTGTATGTGTATATTTGTCATATTGTATGGGTATATCTGTCAAATAATTGTATATGTTTAAATAATACATATGTGTATTTGTATATTTGGCAAGCGAGATTAGGAAAGGGGGGAGGGAGACGAGCGAGATCGAGAGAGGGTGTAGATAGACGAGGGAAAGAGGACAGAGAGAGGAGATAAGCGAATTGTATATGTATATCAACTACATATGTAATTGTATATATGACAAGAAATTGAAACAAAGAGAGGAAGAGAGGAGAAAGAAGATAGCAACAAAATCCTAATTATAACTATAAATTATATTTTTTTCATGCTATAGTTGTATAATGTAAATACATATCATATATTTGCTTAGTTATGTTATTTTTTTCCTTAGTTATATTGGGTTAGTAATATAATTTCTTATTGATTGTTTGATTTCTTGTATTAAAAATAACATGTATTAAATGATTTCTAAAGAAGAATTTGTTTGTTTACAAAAATATTCTCCATCCATACAGTAGAAAAAAGTATGAAGGATGTCAAAGTATTTTTTTCTCATTTTTTTTTTATTTCGAGATAACTATTTTTGACACTATTATTCCAACATTGATAAAAATAACTTATCTTGATACAAATTACTAATCTTAATATAATGACCAAATAATGGATAAGAAAGTACAAATTTGGCATGAGATTGAAGTCTCAATCTAATAGTTACAACTTTAATTTGCATATAATGCAAAGATTTAAAATAATATGCGTATGGAAAAACTTGTTCACGTCATTAGAAACTTTCTATATATGTACTACCAAACAATAATTTGTTGAATATAAAATGGAGGTTTTTTTTTTTTTTTTTTATGTATGTTTAAAATAGTGGAGAACATAACTATTTTTCATGTTTATATTATTTAGTATTTTCGACATAATACATAAAAATATAATTAAATTTAGTTTTAATCAGTAAAATAAGCACTTCAACTCTAAATATGTATATCTAGAAATTTTGATTTGTCTACACTATATCAATTGAATACTCCAACTTACATAATTTATATAATAATCATCTCCACATTCATAAAATTAATGTATCACGTCAGCATCAGATGTCCACGGAATATAATAAAAATGAGTTGAAGTGTTTATATAGTTACCAGTTTGTCTTGTTAAGGCCAAATTTAAGGTGTTTGGAATGCATGATATTCGTGTTGGTACAAACCCCTACACGAAACCCAACCCGGACTCGACCCGGTGAGAAAAGACGGTGATGGGCCTTTGGTAGATGGGTTACCGAAAGCCCAAATTTGAAATACGAAAGCCTTCTTCTCCGAATCCGGTTCCCCTTTCTCTGTGAACAATCAATGGAGTCCAAACCCTCAACCGGATTCGGACTCTCCAGAAGTCCTCTACTCTCTCTTTCCACCTTCGTCCACCAGCACTGGTCCCGACTAGGTGCCGAACTCACCAATCGTTTCGACGAAGCGAAACGCCTGAGTTCAAAAATCGCCGCTGACTTTATTCAGCAGCCGCTGCCGGCGGCGATAGGGAGGAGGTGTTCGTTGCCGTTGCATTCTTATCCACTGTCCCTTCCGTTCGCTTCGGTGTCGCAGCGTCCAGAGAAGGTTGCTAAAAACTCCGGTTTGAGCTCGGATTATGTGGCTAAGACATTAACTGGAACTTCTGTATACACTGTTAGCAATTCTAACAATGAATTCCTCCTCATTTCTGACCCGAATACTGCAAAATCGATCGGATTATTGTGTTTTCGTCAAGAGGACGCCGAGGCATTTCTTGCTCAGGTGAACTTCAATCTTTTTTTATTTTATAGGAATTTTTCTCTATAGAAGAGAGCTAAGGGTGAGATGAACTCCATCATCAAAGTAGAGAAGCAAGAAGGGGAAAAGAAATATATAAACTAGCACAAAAGAGAAAACCAAGTTAAAGATGATTGCTTTATAAGAAATTATTTGGTATTCGTCGTTGGAAGATTGCCTTAATAGACAAATTATTTAGTATTGGAATGCAAATATGTAATGGACCTAAATATGGCATACAGTAGATTGATAATGTTGACCTAATTATTTTGTGTGTAGTTTATGAATAGTTGATATGGGCTAGTGTGGTGCATAGAAATAAATGTCTGAATGTTTACAGGTACGCTTGCGGAAGGGGGAAGTGAGGGGTGGAGCTAAGGTTGTTCCGCTTACACTTGATCAGGTGAATGTTTTGTTTCCTTTTGCTGATTCGATCTTGTTCCGTGCATATTGGATAATTTCTTCTGGCAAGAATGTGTATAAGCTTTGATAGTTGTTACATCGTTTATTAGTTAGAATGCGTTGGACTCAAATATAACAGAATGGTTAGACTGATCCTGACTTGTTTGGGATGAAAACATAGTGGATTCGAAAAATGAGACTCGAAAATGCATTATAAGAGCAATTTATATCTTTTATTCATCCATAAAAAAGAAGGATCATTCTGTACTTCATTTGAACCTCAGAGTTCTGAATAGTGCCGTTTAATGTCTTTTCTTCTGTTATTAAGCTGAAAGGGAAAATTGAAGTATAACTTAAGAATGGAAAACATTTTTCTCTCTATCCGATAAGTTCGATTTACATTACGCAATCTATTGAAACGAGTCATAGTTATCTGTATGTTTCCAATAATTTCTGATTTCTGTTTTTCCATTGTTTTTTGATTTTCCATTGTTCTTAAAGGTTTTGCTAGGCTCTGGTCTCATATTTTGATTGGTTACACCTCTTTTTTTTTTTTTCCTCTCTATCAACTTGCAGGTTTACATGTTGAAGGTTGAAGGAATTGCATTTCGGTTTTTACCAGATCCTGTTCAAATTAAGAATGCAATGGAGGTAGTTATCTGTGTTGGTCTTCCTTAAGTTCTGAGTCTGGGATCCTTGTAGTTTTCGCTTAATGCAGTAGAATTGCACAGGATGCCTGTTCAGTTATGCTAGTAAAAGTTACTGTATGTTCATCTACATGTTATAGCATTAAGAAAATGCAGAGGCATGTAGTTTTGACTAATGACCAGATGCAATAGAATTTCTTGCAACCCACTAATTCTGAGTTTCACCGACATGCCCTCATTTTTTCTTCTCTCTTTTCTGATAATTAAAATATTTCCAAAATGGAGGTCTTTCCGAGATCTGAAATTGATATGCTGTGTATGTGGGCTCTTGCTCACTAGTCTAGCAGATGACGCATAGATTACTAATGCTTCACCTCCATTGCCACCCAACTTCTGTCTCCTCCCCCTAAAATTACCGCTTTGGCTAAACATGATATTTTAAGGCATGCTTATTGCAGAATTTGTTCATTTTAACGTTGACTTTTTATGACAGTTAAAAGCTTCTGATGTAAAGACTGGATTTGATGGAGTCCCTGTTTTCCAGGTACCATATAAACTTCTTTGCCAACATATGCAAGAAAACCACTCGCGTTATATACTCAGCCTGTGTTTTTTTAAGGATTATGAACCTTCACTCACTGGAAAGTTTTGCTAGATATTTTGTATATTAGACTGTACAGAATATGGTTAACGTCCGCTTAATTCTTTAAGCTTTTTGTTCTTGTGCAGTCAGATCTCCTAGTTGTGAAAAAGAGTAACAGACGATACTGTCCAATATACTTTCGAAAGGTACGTTGCTTTTATCTTGAACTGTAACTAGTTAGAAGAAACAAAAAAAACTACTTGTAATTATATGATGATTTTCATTTGAATTCATTTTGGTATACAGGAGGATTTAGAAAAGGAGTTATTGTCAAGGGCATCTAGAGGCTCTAGTGTCTCTCAGCACATTATGGTATCATAATTTTTTCTTTCTGTTTGCTTTCCGATAGCGCATGCAGATAGTAGGATTGTCAAACATGGTAAAAGGTGAATATAAAATGTCTCTGGGGAAGTGCTTTTTTGTAGGTGTCTTAGTAAATTTCATTGGCAGTGATTTCTTTTTTATCACGTCTAGCATTTTCCAAGTGTAGTGAGGATTTTAAAATTTGAATTACATTCCACTTGGAGAGTCCAACATAGTATTGCATGCAATGGAGAGGATTAATGGTTGAAAGTTGTTACTTGAGAAACATAGCTATGTCTCCTAGTTAATTATCATGTTAAATGTTAATGCAAAATCTCTTGCTTCAATTATGAGAAGGAAACAGACTATGAACCCTGAAAGAGGTTTGATCGATAATAAGGACATTAATGCTTTGCTGTTTAAAACCTTTGTATGTAAAAAATCACCTTGCCCATCCTCTTACTGGCAGTATCTTTTTTCAAAGCTATCAAAAGAACAGTGTTTCTTTTCCTTTCTAAGGATTCCTGCTGGACTATCATAGGATCTTGTCCATGAAAGGACACAATTTGCTTGCTTTTCTGTATTTTTCAAGTTTGTTTGGCATCTGATCCGCCATTGTAACCAGACACTATAGCAGCTAATTTAACTTGCTGGTATTCTTTTTCCTCATCAACAGGTAGGGACTTTGGAAGATGTCCTGAAAAAAATGGAGGTGGGTGCTTGGACATTTTATATGTTTTAAAAGTTTGATTACGCCTTGAATCTTAGTTTAAATTTGCTTCTACTGACATCAATAACATTTGTCCTCGCACTACACCTTGTAAAGATGGACTTCCCCACCTCTGAGTTCAGAATAATAATGGATGTCATATCAATCAATCAATTATGCCTCGGTCCGAAACTTGTTGGGGGAGTGTTACCATGATTATTCCTTTCGGAGAGAGTAACATAACGAGTAAACCAGAAGACCAGGAAATTAAGACTAATCTAACAGCTTTTACCCACTACTCTTTTTTCCAAAGGAATGAGGAAAATATGAAAAACTTACACCAGCAGTTCATACTGTAAAATATGTTTGCGCATTGTATAATGTTTCCTTGCTGGAAAATTGAAAGGAAGAAGTGGGCAATGAAGTACAAAAGGCAATTGCAGAAATGAAAAAATAAATGGGATATAGCTTATCCCCTAATTTGAATTTCAAACAGTGCATAAAAGAAATGTTTTCTGAGATAGCATCTTAAAGCTTTTGTATTTTTCCT